>MJUU01022137.1:32543-48314 GCA_002080025.1 Modiolus philippinarum
CTACCTAGAAATCAATTTTCGTTGAAATCCGACAAAGTTGAAATTTTTACGTATTTTGGCGGCCATCTTGGAAATGGCGGCCATTTTGAAAAAAAATTTTGTACCCTGCACTTCGCCTCATGGTGATCTTACTTCCTGTCAAGTTTCATTCAAATACATGAAGAAAAGTCCGTACAAGAATCATTGGAAGAACAATAATAATAATAATAATAATAATAATAATAATAAAATAATAAAGAAACATAACAATAACAATATGTCGCCCCGACATACGTCTGGGGCGACATAATAAGAATTGAGTAAAAACAATAAGTCTCCCCAAACTTCGTTTGGGAGACTTAATAAGAAACACAGCAAAAACAATAAGTCTCCCCAAACTTCGTTTGGGAGACTTAATAAACACAAATGATCAAGAACGCCACAAAACTAAAGCACTTGCAGTGTGATTTAATACATGTATATAAAAAGTACTTCACAATAATCTATCCTTGACCTGTAGTTTAATATCAAATTCAATCATAATATATTGACCATAGGTAATAACATTCACTCAAAAAGTTGCAACTTATTTCATGGTCTATCTGTGTACAAAGTGTCAAGATACCATGTGTTCTCATTGGTAAACAAACTCTCTATAGGGACTAACTTATACATAAACTTCAACCAGAAGTTTAACATCAAAATCCATTCATAATAATACCCTATCATCTTCAAATCATTAAATCTGTTTCACATCACAATGTTGCAGTTCATATTCTCATATATCAATATGCAAAGTTTCTTAAATATATAAAATATACTCTATCGTAAACTAACCTTAATCAGTGCTTAAAGGCTAAATTCAATGACCAAAGACCTTAAGGTCAAAACATTCGTTTCATTTACAATAATACTCTATGAGCAAGCAAAGTTTCATGAAGATATCAAACGTTCTTAGTAGGTCGGCATGTATATTAAACAGTTGATCAAATTTTATATCAAATTTAGAAAAGGACAGAGATGCGTCCTTGTCCAAAATTATTTCCAAATTTTGGCCCTTGAACAACCGTCAAAACGACCAAAACTCAATGATAGCTGCCTTATTATACTGTAGTATAAAAGTATATGATTGTATATTTGTCTTCAACACATACACATATATAAACTAAATTCTTTACGTTTTACATCTTCCGTGTCAACATTCAGTTAATTTTAGTGAAATATTCAACGATGTTTAGATGATTAAGATGCTTATGAAAAGTTTACTTTGTTATAATTCTATAAAGTATATACAATGTATATACACTACCTCTCTAGACAATCCAGCAACGACTTAAGAAGATAGTCAAAGCTTACAATATATTCTATCATTCCCATACGTAGGCATAAGTTGTTGAGATTGCCATTTAGTAATACAAATTATAAAGTTTTTATTGTTTTACAGTAATGTGAGTAATAATGTGAGGAATAATTTCATCTTGATATTGCGCAATTGTAATTTTGTGTCATTTCCTAAGAATTTGGTGATACTTCCAGTTTTGCAGCGGTTCATACTGCATCTGCCGTTGTTTTTGTAGCGTTCTTGTTTATTTTAGTTGAGCCTTTGTAATGTTGTCTCAATTCTTGTTGAATATCAAGTGCCTCGTTTGTTAAGTTTTTTTTTTATTTTAGAATTTTCCCATTTTCATTATTCAAAAGAATACAACAAACATATTCTTGTGAACCGGAAATAGTAAGTATATTGTCCCTGGACTAAAATCGTTATGGTAAAAAATGACTCCGCAGGTACAATAAGCTTAAAATTGCCAATTTCTTACACAGACCATGGGTGTTTTATCATATTTGGCCTAGATTGCTTATATTGACAGTATATTTTGTTGAAATGTTATATTTCTTTGGGTTAACAGAAAACAATAAAAAATATAATAAAAAGATAACGGGAAACACCAACAATGACCGAAAAACGTAGTCACATGCAACATGCACAAGATAAAAAACAATAGACAAAGGAACTCGGGATAGCCGGACTTGTTACCACTAGCAAAAGCCTGCGGTAGAGTTAAACCGGTTTATGGGTAACCAAACCTCCCCTTTTTCTGTCCCGTTTCCCTATAGTATAATAAACATACGAATAAACCCAAAACAGGTAGACTACTATCTCCATGACCACAATTTTGAAAAAGAAAAGGGGACAAAACGTAATTTTGAAATATTAGTCAAGGCCTGCTCTCCGCTAAACTGCCGGCTAGCTCAAGGGGTATAATCTGTTGGTAAAACAATGTCGCACTACGGAAGAAAAATCAAACTCAAAACTCCTAGATGGGTTTGGTTAAGAATCATCATGTATTTCAGTTGACATCGGTAGTATCAGTAAGAGGCCATGCGTGTAAAACCCTCGGGTCATTGGATCCCAAATCCAATTTAACGGACACGTGCAGAATATCCTGCCGACATCCCTTATTGCGAAAAGAATGTAAGTTCTACAGCATTTTTATCAGTTTTTTGGCATTTTTAACAACATTACCGTAAAATCGATGATGAGAAATGCCCTCAGTAATGAGCTGTTTGCGAGTGACATATTTGGATATCAAATGTTCATATCTTTGATGAATTTTTTAAAATGTTTTTAATCAAAATTCGGAAATATGTAACCTTGCTGCAATAGTAAGGTTACGTTTATCAAAAATTTGTAAAGAGTAGAAAAAACGCGAATCGTACAAGTTGCGACATATAAACTCCGTATGATGGGTCGAAAGGAACGTCGCAGTCAAGAATAGAGAAATTAGTAATACTAAAATCAAAATCATCCCTTTTATCGTAAATTTAATTTTTATTTTACCAGAGTCAACGATGATAATTAGACCTAGAAAAGGGCAATATTCGGAATCATTGTTAGCTTTATTAAGTCTCAGTTGTTGTGGGTAAATGATTTCGACATAATCTAAAAAAACTGGGGATTGTCAATAGTAAGGGTATGGTCAATATACCTGCTGTAATCATTGAAAATAGAAATGAAACATGGCCAATCAAAGATTGCGTTCCCCCCGCTACCCCTTTTTGGACCTCCTCCCCTCGTAAAAAAAGACAAGCGAAAAAGATATGGTTGCCAAGTAGAATTCCAAAAAATAATGGATCTTTGAGAGTTTTAGGAAATTTACCAAACTTAGAATCAGAAATTTTTGTAATCTGACTATTGAAAATGATCACTAAAACTACAAGGCATAAAAAAGATATGGTTGCTAGGTAAAATTCAAAAAAAATAATTGGTCTTTAAGAGTTTCAGAAAATTTACCTAAATTAGAATCAGATTTTTTTGCACTCTGATTATTGAAAGTGATCTTCACTGCTGTAAGGATTTGCAAAAGAGATGGTTGCTGGGTAGAATTCAAAAACATAGTAGGTCTTTGAGAGTTTCAGGAAATTTACCAAAATTAGAATCAAAGATTTTTGCAATCTGACTATTGAAAATCATCACTGAAACTATAAGGCATGAAAAAAGATACGGTTGCTAGGTAAAATTCCAAAAAGTAATTGGACTTTGAGAGTTTTAGGAAATTTACCAAAATTGGAATCAAAGATTCTTTCAACCCTAACAGTTGAAATTCATCATTATAACTCTAAATAATTGAAAAAAATATGGTTGCTAGGTAGAATTCCAAACCATAATGGCCTTTGAAAGTTTCAGGAAATTTATCAAAATTAGAATCAAAGATTCTTGCAATCTGACTATTGAAAATCATCATTGAAACTATTAGGCATAAAAAAAGATATGGTTGCTAGGTAAAATTCCAAAAAGTAAATGCTCTTGGAGATTTTCAGGAAATTTACCGAAATTGGAATTAAAGATTCTTGCAACCTGACAGTTGAAATTCATCATTATAACTCTAAATAATTGAAAAAGATATGGTTGCTAGGTAGAATTTCAAACAATTAATGGGTCTTTGAGAGTTTCAGGAAAATTACCAAAATGAGAATCAAAGTTTTTTTGCAATTTGACCATTGAAAATGATCATCAAAACTATGAGGCATAAAAAAGATACGGTTGCTAGGTAATATTCCAAAAGTAATTGGTCTTTGAGAGTTTCAGGAAATTAACCGAAATTAGAATAATATTTTTAAATCCTAGTGTTCATACTAGCTGTTGCTTAATTATATAACTTCATGTTGGAATTTCAAAAATTATTATTTTTAGACATTTTCAGGGAATTTACCAAATTTGGTACCGGGTCTAAATTGTAAAAGCCTAGAACGGATTCAAAGAGCAATTCCAATAATTCCTCATGAAAATATAAACAACAAAATCAAAATTATACATAGAGTTTCAGTCGTTCTGATGAGTACTGATTGTTTTACATTTTTTGGCCCCTTAAGGGCATGCCCCCAGGGGTCATACCAAAAGTCCACTATCATTAGTAAATGAGATGCATATAATCGAACTTGCATGCAAAGTTTCAGCTTCCTAACATGAATACTTCAGAAGATGTCGCTTATTACTGGATATCTCGAAATAGATCTTCGCTCATTTTTCCGCCCTGAGGGCAAATTTCAAAATTCCGAAACCTTCGGCACAGACAACTTTTATAGTGTTACTTATACCCTTATTACAAGGTTTCTGCGATTTAAGGTGTAAGAAGAGTTCCAGCGGAATTGATGTTTTTCGTTTTTTGGACCCCCTAAAAGCCATGCCCTGAGGGGTCATACCGAAATTCCGACACCCTCTGTGAAGTTGCGACATAATATGTGAGTCGATTCCTGAGTTTCAACGTTCTGGCCCAAATGGCCTTAGAGATTTCTTCAATTATTGGATATCGCGAAAATTCCTTTTCGCCCATAATTTGCCCCTAGGGCGTTTGACATCATTTCCGAATCCACAGTGCAGTACTTCAGATCATACTCTGGTATGGGGCCAAGTTTCAAATTTGTATCTCTTATAGTTCCAGAGCTATACGTACGTACATATGGACGGACTGCATTACATAATCCCCCCGCTTTCGCTAAGCGGGGGGGGGGGGGTAATAAGATGATCACTGCTTTGTATGGTTCCATTTTGTAGTTTTTCATGAGGTCACGTTAGTTACAGAAAAGAAAGAGATCTGCAATTAGAGGTGCACAAGTTGTACCCAGGGGAATTCCAATGACCTGTTGATAAGCAATGTTGCCAAAGCAAACAAAATTGTTGTAAAGCAAAGATTAAGTGCTTTAAACGTATCATCACATGTCCAGGATCAATGATTGTTTTAAGTAATATTAGAAAAGAAACCTTGCCTTTTGTTACAACAAATAAACTGCAGACAATTTAATCACTTGTCCCAATTTAGATTTAATCAAATTATTTGGAAGCGTTGCATAAAGTGTAGAAAACGCATAACTGTCAATAGATGAAACTAGCTTTTCTGTAGATTGTAATTTATCTAAAACTTCAATAGAATTTTGTACACTCCAAATGCAATCGTCACCAGAGTTTTGATAAGTATTTTTGACAATATTTTATAATTTACTCCTTAATACAAGAAATTGCACTGGTAAAATGGATGGACAAATTAGTAGTAGAAGAGTTACTCGATGCCGAAATAAAACAATGCTTGTAGGGTTTTTTGTGAAGCTTAGTAAGATTACTCAAGTATTGATGTGTAATTGCTGAGTTTTTGAGTGTAGAAAAAGGGACAAATTGCNTTAGGGATTACAAAAATGGTTGATAAGACATTTAGTCCAACCACTTTTGTAACCCAAAACCACATTTGTAATCAAGGGATTACAAAAGTGGTTGGGATTACAAAAGTGGTTGTAACAGAGCATTCAATAACCACAAAAAATGTTTATCATGATTTTATAAACTCATTGAAATGAAGGTCGAGTTTTGTTAGCAAAAAAAAATGTTCAGCACAACAAGAACCACATTTTATCTTTTATTTTGAAGCTGTCTGGCGAATCCTTATAGAATTCTTTTCTTTTTGTCGTCAATTTTAGGTATTTTATATAATCGTCTTATTAATTCAAAAATTCAGATTTGGTTTAATAATATTCAGCATGTACAGGACTACTGTACATTTATCTCCACTGTCGAAGTTTCCTGACCAATCCTTGTATGGTTCATTGTCTTAATATCATCAGTTTTTATTTTCAAACAAAAACTATTTATTTAAGATAGATTGATTGATTCCAGTGAACAATAATTTAGCTATATCAGAACGAGAACGATGCAATCAATTAAAAATGCATAAGTAAAAGAGAAAAGGTTGAAGGGACCACCGGGGTCAACGAGTTTTGATTGCCACTGGAAAATGGGAGAAATCGGTAGGGGCAGGAAATTTAGCCTTCTTTACCCAGTGCGTCTGCTCTCTTCAAAGAAATATAAAAGGGGTCTTTCTACTGCAAAGAGCGTGGCGTTTCACCACACATTTTGGCGACAATACTTCGCGGTCAGGCTTTCCATATTATGATTTGAATACCTCGCATAGACAGGGCATTCCCCTATCAACCAACTGGGGACGCGTCCGGAAGCTCTGTAGCTGGAGCCCCTGAAAACCGATTACGGTGCCGGGTACTCAAGATACAATTTAAGCATTTTACTTCAAAGTTTAAAGTCTTGTCAACTTTTCACAAGATTTAAATGCTTTATTTTAATTTTAAACATTGTTTGAAAAATGATTTAATATTGTTTAAAAAGTCGATGGATTTCAGAGAGTAATGTTGGTTGCACGAGGATAAAGGATCATTATTTATCTCTTCTTTATATATTTTACGAAAGGATATGGAGTAAATGAACATGAGACCATAGCATTTCTGAATTAATTGGAAAATTAATTAAGGATTGAAGACTCTGCTCCTCAATTAACGGGGGTAACAAATTTGCCGAACAGAGCTGTCAAGAGCCGAAGTCCATGACACAAAAGTACAAATCAGATGGAAACCACCGGCGAAATTGTCGACCGCAATGGTCCTGACTTGGTACTGTCATTTCAAAGAAATGATAGATTAAACCAGTTTTATGACATGGCAATCCATTGCGGTAGTAACCCAACAGCAATTGCTATTGAAAGGTCGTAGACAGTTGAAAGAAATGATCATTCCAGTACTAAGTAAAAAAAAAAGAATCTTGAATTAGAGTTCGGGTCGAAACTTCGAAATTTTCCACAAAGGACTGATATCTATAAAAGAACTTTTTAATGATTGTATGAGACGGAATTTTTTGAAAGCATTGAATAATAAAGCGGTCACCAGGATAACTATATAACGGTGATTTTGTATGCAATTCTCAATTACAAACCACCCATAACATGTTAATTGGCAGAGAACTCAAGTGATTCTTTTACTTGTAATATATGACGAGACCGACCTACATGTAGCTGTCTATTTTTAAATTACGAGTGGAGTAAAGTACAAGTGAATTATGATTATTTCTTATGCATATCATACATTTTTCCTGATACACTGAGACTTCCGTTACATAAAAGTTTAGTAGACTGAGGATTTACCATAATTAGTTTTAAGTCCAGGTTCAATTTTCCCTACCAAAAGTAGTTTAGCAAATGTCTGAATAAAACTGATTATTTTTACTGTACCTTTTTATTTATACTGGCTTTCCAAGTTTCTTTCAGCTGATATGTGCTTTAACTGCTGATATTGTGTTCATGACACAACTCAATTATTCTAATTGTTCTTCATTTGTAAGAAATTCTAGTGTCGGCACTGTAGTTTATTCCTTCCCTAGCCCTTGACCTGTACTTTGTCCCGAACATCTAGAGCTACTCCTATGGCTTTAAGATTGAATCATTCTTCTTGCTTATCCTTCACTTTTGCAGCAACCTCCGATTCTAAATTATATGTTCTGAATAGTCTATCTATCATTTCATGCAAGTACTTGATCTGAGGTTTCTTGTCACTTTTGTTCGACTAGTTTAAATGTTAGATCAATAAAAAGTACGGTGAGTGTCCAATGGCTTCATTTTTCATGCAGTTGTACGCATGGACTAATGAAGCAACATTAGCTTTCCAATTGGACTTTTCCTTTGGTTGTAGTGTTCCTAGCATGGATGGTAAAGTAAGATTAAACCTTTCAGTCATACCATTGTCCATTCGGTGGTAGGGAGTTGTTCCTGACTTTTTCATTCCTCTTAGTTGACATAGTTCTTGTAATAAATGACTTTCAAAGGCAGTACCTTTGTCAGAATAGATCCCAGTTGGTATGCCATAATAAACAATAAAGTTATAGAATAAGGCTTCAGCAGTTGTCTTCGTTGTTTGGTTGCGAGTGGGAATTTCCTGGACATACCTCTTAAAGTGGTCCGTAATAACCAAAATGTCTTGGACTCCGCCTTTTGATGCTTCCAAAGTCAGATAGCCGATACATTTCAACTCCATGGACTTTGTCGGGTGGATACTTACCAATTATGCTTTTTCCTGTTGTGACGTTCTCCTAACAAATCTGTCACACTTCTGTATCCACTCTGTTATATCTTTGGTCATCCCAGACCAATAAAATCTCTCCTTCACAAGACTGGTTGTTCTATCTTAACGAAGATGACCAACTTCATCATGTTGCTTCACGTACAATGCTCATTTGGTATAATTAGCTAATAGTTTTTTTTTTGGTCAATTTTGGTCTGACGACAAAATACATCATCGATGATAACAAGATGTTCAAACAACGTCTTTAGGTTACTGGATAATTTTTGTCTCTTGGTTGGTTTACTTGTAGACTTGACTTGTTTATTCCAGGAACGCAGTAATGGGTCCATGGCTTGGAATTCAGACCAGTTGATGTCATTACAGTTATCCGTGTGCAAATCTAATCTACCAATGGCAAGTTAGCACATGTTTTTACTAAAGGTAGATGATCCTCTGTTGGAGACTACATGCTTTCGCAGATAGCTTGTATGGATTCCTTTGATACTGTTGATGTTGTTAATTTAGGTAATCCATGAGTATCTGCATTAATTTATCCGGTCTTTATAGACAATATATAGTTAGTGTCTTTACATATCAACTGTATTTGTACGAGGTTTAGACACAGACTGATGTGCGAGCCTTATTGCGAGCATTTCAATCAGTTTCGTGCCGAGTACAAATACATTTGATATCTAAAGACACTAATTATATATTGTTTTTATACTGCAATACATAAAACAACTTTATTTCATAGAAAATATAATCTAAAAATGATCTTTTGGTGATTTTTGTGTGTCCATAAATACCGAAAGTGGGCGTGGCTTATATAGTGTACAAGATACAGCTGTGTAGGATACAGCAAGGGAATGTATGTCGGGCTTTATATGATTAGTAAAAGCTACCATTGCAGGACAAAAATAATCTCGAAGTTGATGGCACATAAGTGAGCGAGTTGTGCTCTGTATAAACATTGAATAGTTGATTGCAAAGGTAATCTTTATAAGTTTTAGAGCTAGGAATTCCATCTTATGTGCTAGATAGTTCTGTTTAAGCTTTGTTAGGCTCCTACTGGCATATGCAATTTCACGTGGCAGTCCACCTTTTTTCCTGGTACAGTACTGCACTTGGTCCAAGAGAACTTGCATCTGTGTGAAGTTCGAAAAATTTTGTTTTATCTACATAAAGAAATATGGGCGATGAAAGATGGAGCTGTTTACGCTTCCAGAAAATTTGTTCTTATTCATCTTTCCATTCAATGATTTCTGTTCTTTTTTTTCCTTTTTCTTTCCTTTCTTTGTTATGTTGTTGGCATAATTGATGTAAGTGGTTTCGGTATCTGACTGAAGTATACTACAAAGCGAATAAATTTTCTAACTTCTGCTGGTTTGATGTTGGCCAATAAATAACTTTTTTAACTTTCTCTGGATGTGTTTCAACTCCTTGCTCTGATATTACATGCCTAAGATAAGTACCTTTGGGCTTGAAAAAGTTGCATTTGGATGGTGAAAGTTTGGCTTGCTGTATTCGGTCAAAAACCATCTGTAGCCGCTCAAGATGCTCATCAAAAGTCTTGGCAAAAATAATCCTATCGTCTATGAAGACACAGCATATCCTCAGATGTAGACCAGCAAATCAATCCTGCATAAGGCGTTGGTAGGTATTGGGTGCACAGGCAACATCAAACTGTTGTACTTGAATAGTCCAAGTGGCCCAACTGTATATGCTGTAAGCTCCTTATGCTCTTCAAAAAGTTCTACCTGTTGATATCCAGCCTACATATCGAGCGTTGAAAAGTACTTGTTGCCTGTCATGCACGCGAACGTATCTTCAACTCATGGCATTGATCAGGCATCCTTCTTTGACTTCATATTGAGCATTCTGTAGTCAACGCACATTCCTAAAGTACATCAGTAAACTAATACAGAAGCAAAAATGATGAAAGGGGGAATTCCAAAATAAAAAAAAAATCAAAATCAGGGCAATTAAAGCTCATGTCCTCTTCCTCACTAATACAAGATTAGAAGTTTATGGACATTGGTATTTTTCAATAATGCCAGCTTTTAATAGTTGATGAAAATGGCTCTTAACTTCATCGTACATAGTTGATGGAATATGACGGTAGCTTTGTTTAAAAGGATTGTCATCCTTCAACTCGATATCATGTTTTAGCAGTGTTGTATGGCCAATGTCTAAATCATCATTGGAGAGGATATCTAGGAATGATGTGAGAAAAATACTTACCTCTCTATAGTTGATAAGGTGTTACGTGATCTGTTGCGAACTCCACTTGGTCTAACAAAGGTGGTGAAAATTCCTTTTCTTTACTAGTGGGCTTTTCCTCTATCAAATCTGACTGTAATTCACAGATAACAACATTTGGTTTTAAAGCCACTTTCCGAATAGTAACTTGCTGATTCTAAAACCCGAAAAGCGATTTTATTTTTAAAACTTCCAATATCTACATTTAAGGAAATTTCGTTAAACCTAAGGAGTATCTACCTCATGCATAACTCTGTCCTTAGATGAGTTTGGCTTTCCTTTTTAGGTCATATTGGTAATTTGTTCTCTATCAGCTTTTACACATATTTTGCTTTATCGATTTCCAAATGGCTTGATTTGATCCGAACTGAAGAGACAAATATTGTCGAAATGCGCATATGCAGAAACTGAATTCACAGTAGCTTCGTTATTTTGTTATTTATTACAACTGGGCCGATGCCACTGCTGGTGGACTGTTAGTCCCCGAGAGTATTAACCAACCCAGTAGCCAGTACTTCGGTGATAGCCCGAAAAGCGATTTAATTTTCAGAACTTGCAATATCTAAATTTAAGGACATTTTGTTAAACCTGAGGAGTACCTACCTCATGCATAAGTCTGTCTTTAGATGATTTTGGCTTTCCTTTTTAGGTCCTATTGGTAATTTGTTCTCTGTCAGCTTTTTCACATATTTTGCTTTATCGATTTCCAAATGGCTTGATTTGATCCGCTCTGAAGAGACAAAAATTGTCGAAATACGCGTATGCAGAAACCGAATTCACAACAGCTTCGGTATTTTGCTATCTAACATCAAATAAGTTGTTCTGTTGGTATCTATAATCTAAAAATGAAAGATCAATATCAATGTAATTTGGTAATACTGATGACAATGGCTGTTTGGTGATGGTTGGTGTAATGTGACATTGTATTTCTTTGGTAGTTATGGATTTTATGGTAACTTCACTGTTCGGTGGTACAATAACACGGTTATAACTGGCTGACTTTACTTAAGGTTTTGCTTAGTTCCTTCTCTCGGAGTAGTATACATCGAAGTATACCATGCAGTGGTTAAGTGTGATGTTTGAAGAAACCTTCATCCAAATCTATCTATATGTAGTTCTCCATAATGGTACTAAGTATATTGGTTCCTAACTGCACAGGTACTTTGGAGTGTCGGATTCCTTTAGTTTTATATCAGTTTTGATGAATCCATGATATGGTAATGAATGTCCATCGGCGCGTTCTATGTGAATCATCTTGTCTAGTGGCTGCAATGGTAAAGAATTTAGGTGGCTATCATTAAAAGACTGTGATATAGTGGAAACTGTAGAGCCTGTATCCAAAAGAGGTGCTGTTTTAATTCCATTAATAAAGATAGTTGGTTCTGTGGACTAACCGCATAATTCAGGTGGTAATAATTTCTCACATACACGTATTTTTTAGATGTTCATGTCGATCGGCTGCCCTGCGACGACGACACTTCTCAGTTTAATGGTTAACCAGTACCATCTGTATTGGAGATACATCCTTTGGCTACATGTCCATCATTTTCGCACCTGTTACGTGTACTTGGTGGAAATCTATAAAATGCTGGTTGTTGTTGTGATAGTTTCTGTTGAGTCTGTTGAGACTGGCCATATATAACATATCCTCTGCCTCTGTATCCTCTATACTGGCCTCTACTCTGGCCTCTGCCTCAAAATTGTGTCTGTACATATTGTTGGTGGAATAATTGTTGTTTCTGTTTTACGTCGTGTTGTTGATGTCGTTGTTGGTATGATGTACTTTGAACTTGTTCTAGGATATTCATGTGGGCATTGATGAATTCTGACTCTACATGCACGGATTGTTTTGATTTAGCCTTAGCTTTGGGAGGATGGTCCATGTTGTGCTCCTTTTTTATTCTCTTTAGGGCTCTAAGCAAGTGATCATGGGACAGATACCTTTCTTGTTCGTAGTGACTGATATCCTTGATGTCCGGTTTTAACCCTTTTCCATATCATGTCATGTAGCATAGCGTCACTTTTATCCTTGTGTATCTTATTGGATTGGGTGGCCTTGTCGAGTATACTTTCCAGGCGACAACTCCATTGTGATACACCCTCATCATCCTTCCGTCTTGCACCATAGAAGTCGTTCATATCTATCTCTAAATCGTCGACATTGCCATGTTCTCCATTCTCTGCATTAGTTCTGGCAATGCGTATTTGATATCTAAGAGGTACACCAATATGATCAGTACACAGCAGAAAAATACACATAAATCAATATACAAAACTCAAGTATAAATTTTAGAGTCTACAATACCACAATGTATTCCAGCTGATTTTCTTAATTTTTCAAAGTTTAAACAAGACTTAATGTGTCAGTGACGTACAAAACAAGAATATATAAACACAATCAATCTATAAAATCAAAATTCAATACATGCAAAATAACATGCATGGTCAATTTCATATTAGTTCTACTTAATAGGGTTATTCAAGTATATTTCACACCTTTGTTTCTTTTTTTTGGTAAATTCATATCTAAATCATCATCAATATGTTTTAAAACACAATGTTTCCTCACCATTCATTACAAATAATACATAATTTATAGAATTGTACACAGCGAATAACACGTGTTGTACAAAAAATTCTTCTTGCCGGACTTCCGGTTCACATAGGGTATACGTCCTAAATTATGATCGTCATTGAGAGTACATGTTTTTCAATTGTGATTTCAAATAATCAGATCGGTGTGGGTGCCAAATATTATAGCATCAACCGTGGCAGTTTAAACTAACAGGTTTCGATAGATGTTTAAAATGAAGTTAATTACAACCTATTTATATGATACAAGGGTAAGACGCTCTTCAAATGGAAGCAACACTACTCTATCTGTAAACTGGTCCTTATTTTCAGAAATATTATTAGTCAGAGTAAATATTTAACGAAAAGATACGGAGTAAAATGAGCATGTGACCATCACACATATGTTAATCCACATGCAATAATTTTAATGAGCTGTATGGCCATTTTGGAAATTTATTCCTCATCAGCAGCACTAGAACTCAAACATAGGAAATCAATAATTTAAAAAAAAAATTTTTTAAATGATTAAAATGCATAAAACCAAACAAAATCCGAATAATCAGTAATATCGACAAAACTACGATGGAGGAAGTTGAACCTGAGGTTTAGAATTTACATCAATTTAGATAATAGTAATTGAACAAAATGTACACATGAGATATTATCTCATGTACAAGTACACCACATCTAAGATAAATAAAGAGCATACATCTCAAACACGGGAAATTGTTTTACCAACTCCACACTGCATTAAAAGACAAACTCTTGTATTAAATATTTAACGAAAAGATATGGAGTAAAGGAACATGAGACCATAATACATAGGTTAACTCTAACTGCAATAATTTCAATGAGATGTAAGGCCATTTCGGAAATTTATCAGCAGCACTAGAACTCATACATAGGAAATCCATAATTTAAAAGTAATGTTTAAAATGCATAAAACCAAACGAAATCCGAATAATCAGTAATATCAAATACAGCTAAGGACAAAACTACGATAGAGGGAGTTTAAACTTAGGTTTAGAATTTACATAAATTTAGATAAAAGTAATTAAACAAAATGTACACATGAGATATTATCTTATGTACAAGTACATCATTTCTATGAAAAATAAAGAGCATACATCTCAAACACGGGAAGTATAATAAATATAATATGGTGTTGTGACAATCTGTTATCTCCAGCAATGACAAAAGAATTTCAGAAAAGTGTCAATTTTGGGAAGTTACGATCCAATTAGAAATAAGAGGATATTTACCAATGAGAATTACAATAAATAAATAAATACTAATCTACAAACGGGTATAAGAAGAAATAAGACAGAGAAGAAATGGTGAACTCTTAAAACAAATTAAATCAATATAAATCGATATCAACTGCACTGAAACAATTAATGAAATATTAATTAATTAATTACAGTTTATTACAATTTCTCACACCTGGACGTTTGAATTCGTATTGTTGTTGGATTTTGAAGTATGTCTAAAATTCTGCCATCCTGACCTAATCAATGACTGAACACTGACAAACCTCGTCACGAATGTTTTGCAAGTTATTTAAAAAAAAAACAGTAGTCTAATAGTTCAAATACTACGTTAAATACAAAATCTGGTAAACTTGTTCCTACGTTATTACTACTATAATTACATGCAAGTTGTTCCGAAAGACATAAGGCCATATCCAACAGTTTCAGGGGGAGATAATAACAAGCAAAAACGAAGTAAATGTTTTTCTGGATATGACTTTGGAAAATGTACCGTCTCAAAGAAATCCTCATTATTTTCGAGGAAAGGTTATTGGTACTTTCAAGCTTATTGAACTTTGTGGGAGTAACCGAATGGAACATTTCTTAAATATTCAATTTTTCATGACTTACTCGGAAATATTTCTTTTTTGCTTCATAATAAAAATAATTAAATCGACATTATGAGGGGTCACTACAAATATAAAACTGTAATTGGACATTCTTTACTGTTTTTAACTGTTATATGTGGTACGTATTTATTTATTTAAATGGGTTGTGAAATCTTTCTGAAACCTACACTGAATTTTCCTGCAGCCTTTATAGTAATTAGATAGAAACCATTTTCTCCATTACTTATTTATCTAGAACTTCATTTTCCTTGAAACACCACAAAAAGAGTCAATGTTTAATCTCAATTTCCATGAAAACAAAATAGGACACCAAATATTTTTTGTCATTGTTTTCTTTCTCTTAACTTGATTTACAACATAACTAAACTGTGAAAACAAAACTAAAAAGTGAAATTGACAAAAATAATAAACGTCTGTTTGATGCCTTTAAGGCTAATTACTCCTAAGTATACAAATCAAAGTATTGGAACAATGATCACTCAAATATTTCTCCTGCAGATAAGCTATTGAAGAATAAGGACATTTTCCGAAATAACAGTAATATTGTGAGGACGATTAATGGTCAGCTTTGTCGTAATATGTTTAGTATATATGAAAAAGAAAGGAAATGGGGTGAATGTCAAGGAGAGAACATCCCATATCTAGGTTAAAACGATCCAAAACAAAACATCTAGGGGTCACCGTACGGTCTT
>MJUU01022137.1:58323-69130 GCA_002080025.1 Modiolus philippinarum
AATTTATTTTCTGCATATGCGCATTTCGACAACTTATGTCTCATCAGTGCAGATAAAACCAAAACATTTGGAAGTCCAATCACCAAAAAACGTGTAAAAGCTGATAGAGAACAAATAACCAAAAGGATCTAAATAAAAAAGCCAAAATTCAGCTAAGGACAGAGCTATGCATGTGGGAGATACTCCTTAGTTTTAAACAAAATTTTGTAAAATTTAGATATTGCAGTGTTCAGTAAAATCGGTTTTTGGGTCAGCACCGAAGTACTGACTACTGGGTTGGTGAATACCCTCGGGGACTAACAGTCCACCAGCAGAGGCATCGGCCCAGCGGTAACACAACAAAATACCGAAGTTACTGTCAATTTATTTTCTGCATATGCGCATTTCGACAACTTATGTCTCATCAGCGCAGATAAAACCAAAACATTTGGAATTAATATAAGAAAGATAACAGGAAACACCAGCAGAGGGATCGGAGACAACACTGGTTCGAATCCCACTATGGGAAATGGTATTTGTTCAAGATTTTAAAATCTTTATATTTGAAAATTGTATGGATAGTGAAACATAAAAATTTGATTAAGTCCAAAAAACTGAGTACTTCTTAAAGTCTGACCTTTACAAAAATATAAAGAGAAGAAAAATATCTTGTTTTATGTATAGATTATTCAATCTCTGTTTATAGTACAATGTATATGAAAAAGAATGGTTTGAGGCGAAGCCGAAAGCCATTCATTTTCATATACTAATAACCAGGCATTGACTAATCAATTTAGCCCACTCTTTCCTTGTCGAGGATCAGTATTGCTAATTATTGCCAATCAAGGGGATTTGCAAAGTATTGTTACAGTAAGTGAGAACCGAACCGTCGGTCAAAAGAACGAACAATCCATGGACAAAGTCAACATCGGAAACACTAAGAAACAAGGACAACACTTGTTATTACAACTGATTAAAATACTGACTTTAAAACATGTTTTATGAGTTTTAACTCAGTATATATATTTTTTCATTAAAAAATTGAAACATTGAGTGAGTTCAAAGTCGATCATGCCAGACATCACATTTAGCGGCAACAAACTTCTTGAACCAGAGATGAGTCTGTCTTTATATGCAGTGTACTCTATACCTAAACAAGAGCTAATTTCTGTATAGACCGAAAACAAATAAGGAAAACATTCCAAATCGTTCTTTATACTCTGGTCACGATTCACAAAATGTAATTTCATCAGTGTATAAAAAGGGAGAAATAAATGATGAAACTATATTAAAATTACAGAGGACTAGTGTAGTACGTTCCAAAGAGCGTCAAAGTGTAATTATTGAAAAAGATAGAAAATTTTTTCAAAGGAATATGATGTAAAAATGTATTATTTCCATCCATAAAATTGATAAAAAGATGTACTTGATCTCTTTTTCTTTTTGAGAAAACATGTGAGAATATGGAGTAAATGTCGTAATGTCTTAGCGTTAACCCTGAACATCTACCACGTCCCTCCTTTTATACAAAACCGCGGGCGATACGTCAGGAATACATGTTTTGCGATACCCATGGAATACAGGTTCTGTTTATAATTGAAAACTTAGTCTAATTTACAGTATTGCCTAGAGGGATGTTACAGTATTACACACACAGTCAATTGCCTAAAAAAGGCGAATCTAGTTTATACGTACTAGTATGCCTTCTGGCATTACAAAACAAAATAATTGAACACTACGAGACAAAGAAATTGGGGCTAATACTGACTGGTCATGTGTCAATTATATTGCGACTATTCGTGTTAACAGAGATAATTAAGCCACGCCCAACCTGTTCAACAAATTCTAACTGGGTTGAGATTGCTGGGGTGATCCGACTCGGATCACCCCTGCTAGAACAATAGAGCTGGGATGTAAGTGTGAGTGGTCGTCAACAAACATAAAAATATCTGTCAAAGTGTTTTTATATTCGTTGACATGGATGGCTTGATACAAAGAATAACAGAAGAGAATCACTACCGGATATAAACAACCAAAGGACACTCATAGCGTCAATTGCAAGAAACATGGCGTAATAAAATTAAAATATGTTGGCACTATAATCAGGTGGNAAAAAAAAATCAAAATGCCAAAATTTGAGCGTATGACAGTGTTTCCATTTGAGAGATTATCTCGAAAACAAGTACACAAACTCCATTCTGAACTAAACAATGAAAGGAAATAGAGTAAATACTCATACGATAAACAATGAAAGGAAATAGAGTAAATACTCATACGATAAGTTAAAATCATTATGTTCGTCAAAATGCCTTAATTTTCAAGGTCCATGTTTATCAGCGTACAAAAAGGGTTACGCCATGAAACAGAATGGAGTTCACGGCTCAAGTTCACTTGAGTAAATCCGATGTAAATATTCTTTAAATCTTTAATTAGTATGAGGAAGTCCGACGACTATATGTATATAGCCAAGGCTGATATTAAAGGCCTTGGTTAGCAGCTTTAGCTCACCTGGCTAAAGGCCATGTGAGCTATGCCATCACTTGGCGTCCGTCGTCCGCCCGTCCATTAACTTTTATTCAAAGATCTTGTCCTCTGAAACTGCTTGGCCAATACTAACCAAACTTGGTCTGAATCATCACCAAGGTATGTTCTTTCAAGTTTGTGATCTTTAAGTCCGTAGACCAAACAACATGGCTGCTGTTACTAAAAATAGAACATAGGGGTAAATTGCCGTATTTTTTTGCACATTACTCGAAAACCGTTACAGATATTAAAAATTTGACAAGGTACAAATGATCAGCATGATGAGATATACCCGCCCTGCAATTTTGAAGAATATCCGATAACCCATCTTGGAGTTATTGCCCCTTTTCCGTAAAATTTTCGTTTTTTTTTTTTTTGGTAACTTTTAGTCTTATATATTGAAAATGGTAGAAGATAGAAGTGAAGTTTAAATTACAAAAATGGTCAGCATAGTAAGATCCACATTTCCTGCAAGGTCACTTTTTCTTTGAATTTTCACGATTTTTTTAACATTTTTACTTTCATTTCAAAAAACTGTTTGAGATGGAGGTTAAATGTGAATTACAAAAGTGTTGAGCTTTTCCAGGACTACAATTTCTACATATGTCCAGCAGATTAGCATCTCATCCAAGATGGCCGCCACTAGGGAACATAGTTTAACATAGGACCCTATGGGAAATGCATTCAACGATTTCCTCCTCTAAAACCACTGAACCAATGTATACCAAATTTTGTCACAATAGTCCTCAGGTGGTCCCCTATAAAGTTTGTGATTTTTGTGGTTGTGCCTCATCCAAGATGGCCGCCAGCGGGGAACATAGTTTAACATAGGGACCCTATGGGAAATACATTCAAAGGTCTTTTCTCCTGAAACCATTGTAAGCCAATAGGAACCAAACTTGGATACAATTGTCCTTGGCTGGTCCCCCTTAAAGTTTGTGATTTTTATGTTCGTACCTCATCCAAGATGGTCGTCAGCACAGGACATAGTTTAACATAGGACACTATTGGAAATGTATCCAAAAAGATCTTCTTCTTTGAAACTACTGAGGAAATTGGAACCAAACTTGATCACAATAGTCTTTAGGTGGTCCCCTTGAAAGTTTGTGATTTTTATGTTCATACCTCATTGAAGGTGGCTACCAGCAGGGAACATAGTTTAACATAGGGACCCTATGGGAAATGCATACAAAGATTTTCTCCTCTGAAACTACCAAGCCATATTCAACCAAAATTGGTCATAATAGTCCTTGGCTTGTCCCCTTCAAAGTTTGTGATTTTGACGTTCGTACCTTATCCAAGATGGCCGCCAGCGTGGAACATAGTTTACTATACGGACCCTATATGGGAAATGCATTCACATGTCTTCTCCTCTGAACCTACTGAGCCAATTGGAACCATGTTAGGTTACGATTGTCTTTGGGTGTTCCCTTTCAAAGTTTGTAATTTTTATGTTTGTAACTCATCAAAGATTGAAAATGTAACATCTAGTGAACTGATTTATAGTATGAATGTGTGGTCTGTTCGTGACAATGAATAAAACCAGTCACCAGGTGAGCGATACAGGCTCATGTGAGCCTCTAGTTAATTTGTAAATTTTGTTTATGCCATTGATGAAACGTCACTTAATACGAATAAAGGAAAAGGTAAGCTACATTGTAAGTACAGAGCACAATTGTTTTCCATTAGAATCTCAATTGTCTACTAAAACATGGTTTCGAAATTATTTGACGAAAATATTGTCAATAAAAACTCCCAGCAACTCTTTCGTGCTATTTTCAGTGCGTTTATCGTTTGACTCAGTACGATTCTTTGTAAAATATTTTTGATCATTCCCAATAACAAAGAAAAAAAATATTTTCTTTTCCTCTATTTCATGTATAAAGACCAACACCTTTCTTAAAAGGTATTCGTAGAATAATGTTACAAATGTAAGTCCTCCATTTGGGGTCATCTTCATCTTTAGATAATCGTACAGATCGAACAAAGCTGAAATAATATTTCACTAAACAACAAAGATATATCTTCATTCCGCATATTTGAATATATTGGTACACCATTATACAAAGAATGCTATTCTGTTATAAATGAAATAATAATCGAAATGGAAATATTTTGGTCAGTCATTCTTTTCAGTTTTCCGTTACAATGATAATAAAATTTTATTATTCGCGTCTATGCAGAGTATTTTTCCTGAGTTAATAATCATACAAATTTTCAACAGCGGACATGTATGACATGGCTTCAAAAAGACTTGTGTTTTGGTGATGTAAAGTTTCACTCTGTCTCCGCTCGTCTGAATTTGACGGTTCATTCTATAAGCGGGATCTGGAAAGATTTTCACAGATTATAGATGCTTATCAAAATAAAACAATTCGACAAATAAAGTTAAATGCCGCTGCTGGTGGACTATTAGTCCCCGAGGGTTATCACCAGCAAAGTAGTCAGTACTTCGGTGCTGACCCGAACGCCGACTCTATTTAGAACCTTGCAATATCTAAATTTTTGTAAACTTTGTTGAAAACTAAAGAGTATCTCCCTCATGCAAAACTCTGTCCTTAGCTGATTTTGGCTTTCAGTTAGATCATATTGGATATTTGTTCTCTATAATTTTTTGAACATCTTTGAGTTTATGGTCTTCAAAACGTTTAGATTTTATCGGCACTGAAGAGACATAAGTTGTTGAAATGCGCATAGTCAGAAGATAAATTCACAGCAACATCGGTATTAAGTTCTAAACTAACTAAATATGCACAAAAATGCAAATTCATGGGCAATACAATGACCTGTCTAAAATAATTGATGGCATTCGATAATGTTTCTGCATTGTTAAATTTTTTGAATTGTTAAAATTATCAAATTCAAATCAATGCGGTAACCACGAAGAAATAATATTATTTAATCAAAGAATAAAGAAGATGCATTACAGAATAATATTTGATAGCAGCATCTATCACAAACGACATTTTAATAGACAAGATATGTTGGAATATGTACGTTTATTATTACATCATTGTGAGAAGACGGGGATAGCAGGCCGAGTAAAATTTTCAAAAACATAATTGGTCCAGCAATTATGGCAAAATCAAGGAAACAAAAGAACAAATATTTAAATAACTTGATATTAATGCAAAATAAAATAAAGCACTACATTTTGTACTTGAATGATATCTCATATTGAAATTTTCTATAAACTGGATACGTGTGTCATCTGCAAGATCCTCATTTAACGGAGAGACAGACACCTGGTATCAGTGCTGTAGATACATACAATATTTCAATTATGCGTCAAAAGATGGTGTGAAATCTTCTCCCTGTTTTTCAATAGATTTGCATGAAATAAAAAGCTTTCCCAACAAAAGGTTCATGAACATGCTAAAATAATTTGAGTTAAGTTCGACATTAAGTGAAGAAAAAATTCCCTGTTTAAAAAGGGCGATGCATCAACGAGAGATTTATTTTCCTACGAAGTCATTTTTAAGGGAACTATTCATTTTCCACTCAAAATCGTAGGAATGCAGTTACCGTGAAAGGGTCTATTAAGGTGAGAGGTACGTAAATAAGCGCCTCTATCGGTGAACGTTGTTAATTTGCTTTAAAATTTGAATTTTCACGTTAAATTGTCGTCGTTTCAAACTGTTTCCTACAATTGTTCCGAAAAATAGATATTATAATGCGAAAGAAACAGGTAGGGCGCTTATAAATTAAATAAAATTAAATTAAATAAGATAAATTAAATGCATGTGTCTTTATTTATGTCTATACGACGCTATATTTAACCGATCGATTACGTCACATTGTTTATATTTACCTGTAGCATCCCAAGGTATTTCTCTAATGACCAAGACTATTAACCACTAGTCATAAATGTACAATGTACATGCATTATAATATATGGTTTATATAAGAATACGATATTGGCTAAAAAAAGTAGTAAATTTCTATGCCTTGTATTGATGTTTTTTTGGTAAGAGTTCCTTTTAGCACCCCCATCATGTATCTCTATATTTATTCCGTCAACCAAAGTAGTGCCACTGTTTTTTTATATCAAATGTTCTGTTATTGTTCATATTAATCATAATTTAAAGATAAAGCAGCGATCGCACCGCTTCCGTAGTAAACGTTGGTAGAAACTAAATCTTTTGTAGCATCAAAACAATGTTAAACATGAATAGGAAGTAAAAATTGCGTGATAAGTACAGGACTGCGGGAGTAAATTAAGAAGTTTGTATCTATTTCACGTGCTCATAACTGTTTATTTCAGTGTTTTTTTTAATACGATGTAGAAATTAACCCGTGATTTGGACACTTGAAAAATATAGATACCAATATGTACATCAAAAAGTAATTTAAAAACAATTAAGGTTAAAGGCCCCCTTTTCAGTTCAATGTTAAACCTATGGAAATTTTATGTAAAACCCCCAGCCTTAACGGCTTGATTGTTCTTCACCAAACTTTGGTTGCAGGTAACTGTTTCATTTATGCATACAAAGCTACCATTCGTTGCAAATATAGTAAAAAAATCAATGAGAAATCTATGATAAACTATATAAAAAACGGCAAATCATTCGAGCAGACCGCATTTTTGTCCCAGAAAACATCCAACTACCACAAAAGTTTCAAGATTTTTTCTGCAAAACCACTAAAGTTGTTGGTATTAGCATAAAATAATGGTAGCTTTGCATGGGTAATTATCTCAATAATTTGCAGATAAATTAACCTCAAGGTTAAAGGCCCCTTTTTCAGTCCAATGTTAAACCTATGGAAAATTTATGTAAAACCCCCAGCCTTAACGGCTTGTTGGTTTATTCCAAAAATTTATCTGCAAATTATTGAGATAATTACCCATGCAAAGCTACCATTATTTTATGCTAATATCAACAACTTTAGTGGTTTTGCAGAAAAAATCTTGAAACCTTTGTGGTAGTTGGATGTTTTCTGGGACAAAAATGCGGTCTGCTCGGATGATTTGCCGTTTTTTTTTATAGTTTATCATAGATTTCTCATTGATTTTTTTACTATATTTGCAACGAATGGTAGCTTTGTATGCATAAATGAAACAGTTACCTGCAACCAAAGTTTGGTGAAGAACAATCAAGCCGTTAAGGCTGGGGGTTTTACATAAAATTTCCATAGGTTTAACATTGAACTGAAAAGGGGGCCTTTAACCTTAATTGGTTCTGTAGGTCCTTCTTAGGGGATTCCCATTTATATATAAGTTGACTTAAAAATGCAAAATGCATTTTCGGCCTTTTTTAAAGACTTAAAAAATTACTTTCCCAGGATTGTACTTTATTATTTTAACATCGTATCAAAGCCTTAGTATTTTGTTTCTGTGAATATACAAAATTTCATAATTTTATGACAACTTTAGAAAATGAACCTAGTAGTGTACAAAATCCTAGATATAAGCGCCTACCTCGTTCCCTTTAATTGATATAAATTTTTTATATGGTCACCGAGTTCGTTTTCGTGCTAAAGGTCGCTGAATAGTGGTTCATATTCCAAATCACGCCTAAAATCATAACTTTTATCGACGACGGGTTTTATCGAGAGAAATCCATTTTTGTGTTTATCCTATATTTAACTATTCATACCGGCGAAATTAATTCGGTGACACTATATAAAACTGAAATTTTATTGTTTAAAAAATTTCATTTTTGCAGAAAAATTGGCATGACAAGCTTTCATAATAACGCAATTTAAAGACGATTATTATACTATTTTTCGGTACGTTTTAAATAGATTCTTATAAATACAACATAACTGGTTGATTTTTAAATCGGTCATGTTTCAAACATTAAAATAGCTAAAACAGATTTTATTTCACTTTGAAATTCAGCTTCTTTTGATCCACTTGCAGGTAAATTTTTATCGAAATCCGGAAATTTTCCTATCTACGTATCTGTTACCTTAATTCAAGTTGAAAACTTGCCTTTGAAAGTGTTTTTCAAAGTGTTTCAAAGTTTATAACCTCTTCAGTCTCCGTGGTATACTTTCAAGCTCACCTGGCTAATGCCAGGATGAGCTTTTGCCAACATTTTGCGTCCGTCGTCCGTCCGTCCTTGGTCTGTGGTCCACCCGTCCGGCGTAAACTTTTTATTTCAAAGATCTCCGAAGCTACTCGGCCAATTGGAACTAAACTTGGCCACAATAGTCCTTGGATGGTTACTGGCCACAATAGTCCTTGGGTGGTAACTGGCAAAAAAGATGTTTTGTAGGTCTGCACAATATCCAAGATGGTTGCAGCTGGAAACATAGTTTTAACATTAGACCCTATAGGAAAACACGTTCAAAGATATTCTTCTCTTAAACTACTGAGCCAATCGGCACCAAAACCTGGCCAAAATAGTTCTTGGTCGGTCCTTTACAAAAAAAGTATTTTTTTAGGTTTGCGCTATATCAAACACGGTCGCTAGCGGTTAACATAGTTTTAACATTGGTCCTATGGGAAAACACATTCGAAGATCTTTTCTGAAACTAGCAGGCAAATTGGAACTAAACTTTTCATGCTACAAAAGTCCTTTGGTGGTCCGTTGCCAAAAAAGATGTTTTTTTTTCAGGTCCGCATTATATCAAACATGGCTGTCAGCGTGGAATATAGTTTTAACATTAGACCCATTTAAAGATCTACTCCTCTGAAACTACTGTGTCAATTGGAACCAAACTTGGCCACAATAGTCCTTGGATGGTCCCTTGCTTTACTATACCAGAGATGGCTGCCAAAGGGAAACAAAGTTTTAACATTGGACCCTATGGGATAACATGTTCAAAGATCTTCTTTGAAGATCCTGAGCCAATTGGAACCAAACTTTGCCAGAATAGTCCTTGGGTGGTCCCCTGCAAAAAGGTGTTTTTCAGGTCATCGCTATATCTTAGATGACCGCCAGCGGGAAACATAGTATTAACATGGGAACTATGGGAAAACACATTCAAAGGTCTTTTCTGAGATTACTGAGCCAATTACAGGTACAACGAAACTTTGCTATAATAGTTCTTTGATGATCCCCTGGAAAGAGGTGCTTTTCATGTTCCCTCTTTATTAAACATTGCTACCAGGTAAGTTTTAACATTGGACCATATGGGAAAACACATTCAATGATCTTCTCATCTGAGACTGCTGAGCCAACTGGATCCAAACTTGACCATAATACTCATTGGATGGTCCTTTACAAATTATGTTTTTCAGGTCTGCACCATATCTTACATGGTGGCCAGTGGGCTACTTATTTTTAACATTCATTGTTCTTATGGTCTTCCAAACGTTTAGATTTTATCTGCACTGAAGAGACATAAGTTGTTGAAATGCGCATATGCAGAATTTAAATTCACAGTAACTTCGATATTAGTCATCCATATGGGAAAGCACATTCAAAGATCTACTCCTCAAAAAACTACTGAATCGATGGAACCAAACTTGGTCAAAATAATCTTTATGTGGCCCCTGAAAAGAAAAATGTTTCTTTTGCAGGTCCCTCCTGCCAGGAGGCAACATAGTTTAACATTGGACACAGTAACAGATGTCTTCTCCCCTTAAAGAAATTGTGTGCATTGGAATTATTATAATAATTTAACTATGGGCTCTTTAATATATTCATTAAGGGTCTGGTGAGCAATACAGGCTCTTGAGAACCTCTTGTTTTCTAATGAGCTAATCGTAATCCAATATAATGGATGGTCTTTTTATAGAACTCGGTGTGAAGCTTTTATTTATTTAAAAAGAATTTTTCAAAACTTTGTATCGTAAAACATAACACTACAATATTAACAACACTGACACCAACTGACAAACCCACACCCTCATAAAACAGGCCTATTAGTCAGAACTGCCACAATGACCTTTACCGAAATTCAATGACATTATGGGATGATCATTGTTCTCAACGTTCTCACTTTCCCTTTCTCTGCAGCAATATACCTGCATCCCCAGCATATGGAGTATATATTTCACAATTAATTCGTTACTGTAGAGCGTGCAGTACATACAGTGACTTTGTGGAAAGAACAAAAGCACTGTCACAAAAACTGCTGAGTCAGGGATATGTTCAGCCTTTGTTACTTTCGTCCCTTCAGAAATTCTATGGCCGTCACCACGACATCATAGATAGATATGAAATGTCAGTGTCACAAATAAAAACTGACATTTTCAGCTAGATTCGCGTCTTCCCTCATTTGACATTACCGGTTTCGACTTTACCTTGGATTGAGCCACTGACAGTGTGACGGGTGCTGTGCACAGAGCAGGACATGCTTACCCTTCCGGGGCACCTGATGTCACTCTTGTTTATTGAGAGTTCACACTGTT
>MJUU01022140.1:0-23754 GCA_002080025.1 Modiolus philippinarum
CCTGAACAAAGAATGTTCATTCTGATCAGATCTGAAAATAAACATGGCCAATTGTGAGAATATAAATTACCAGTCGACCCCATCGCAAAAACATAATTTTTATCATCTTTTCTGGAACTGTAGTAGAAGATTAAACCAAATTTTGGCAGAAATTATCGGTCCTTTACAAATTTTGCTTATATTGTCACAGAAATTGCTGATATACTTACAACTATGAAAAAATTATTTGACAATGGATAGTAACTTATCTTCATATAAAACAGCAATAGGTAATTTTTATCTAAAAACACATTGTCATGGTTTACGGAAGGTTTACATTATAGTTAGGAAACACAGTTTATTTATATACTTGTTTCTATTATTTGCCTCTTATTTAAAATACTGTGTAAACATCACTTACAAATTGTATTATGATACACTTCTTGTGAATCCCTTGCTAACAATGATTATAATGACTATGATTATACTTTCAAATGATGTTGAAATGAATCCAGGTCCAATTGGCACGAGTGAACTGTCGATATTTCATTTAAATGCACGAAGTATGCGTCATAAAACTGAGTATATTGAAATGATATCTAATGAAGCTGGTATAATTTGTTTAACAGAAACCCATTTAGATCCCAGTATAAAAGATGATGATATAGTTATTGAAGGATATTGTCAAACCCCCTATAGGAAGGACCGTAACAGTTCAGGCGGTGGCGTTATAGTTTATTATACAAATTTTCTTAACTTAAAGCTAAGGCAAGATCTTGATTTTGAAGGAGAAGTCATATGGGTTGAAATTGAATTAACAAACCAAAAATATTTACTTTGTGTAGTCTATAGAAAACCAAATGAATGTCAAGAGTTCTGGACTAAATTCCAGCAAAGTATTGAAAAAGCTTTGGATTATACTTCGAATATTATAATAACAGGTGACCTGAATGTTGATTTGCTGGTTGTAAACAACCATCGAATTAATGATATTATAAGGATATATGGTTTCAAAAACATAATACATGAACCTACAAGAATTGGCAATACTTCTCGCACTCTGCTAGATCCAATCCTAGTTACTGAAGATTGTAATGTTAATGACTCTTACGTTATTCCGGTCGATAGAGCTTATAGTGATCACGAGGCAACAATTATTTATCTCAGTATCCCCCCAATTAAACCAAAGGCTTTCAAAAGATTAACATGGGATTATCGCCATGCCGATTTTGACAAATGTAATGACCTTATAGACACCTTTAACTGGTCCACAATTATTAATGCAAATAATAATATGGATACCAATGCAAAAAAATTCACTAAAAAATATAGAATGTGTTCCCAAAAAAGAAGTAACAATTCGCCCCAATGATAAGATATGGTTTAATTCAGACATGAGACGTGAAATAAGAAAACGGGAAAGATTTCGTAAATTAGCATTAAGGTCAAATAAAGAATCAGATTTAAATAAGTACAAGAAACAAAGAAATCATGTTAACAATATGAAAAAATATCTCAAAGAACAATTTTACTTAAATGCTAACAATTTGTTAGATGATCTTTCAAATACTAATTCTGAATCCTATTGGTCACTTATAAAAAACTGACCAAATGTTCTGGAGATTCCACTATTATAAGTCAACTTAAGAAAGAAAATGGGGAATTGGTTTTCGGCGGATTATGATAAAGCGTGTTTACTCAATGATTATTTTAGTTCGGTGTCGACACTTGAAGATGAAAATGTCCCAGTTCCAAATATCGACATAAGAACTAGATTTTCTATGGATGTCTTTCAAATTACAACTAATGAAGTCAAAGACATTCTTGAAATTCTTAAATTAGGTAAGGCCTCTGGTCCCGACGCAATTAGTCACCAAATGTTGAAGAAGACTAAAGATTCTATTGCTGGTCCTTTAACTTTACTTTTTAACCTGTCCTTAACTCATTCAGAATTTCCAAAGATATGGAAAATTGCTTCTGTAATGCCGTTGTTTAAAAAGGGGGAAAAAACTATCGTCACAAATTACAGACCCATATCATTGTTATCAACAGTTGGCAAGGTATTCGAAAGGATTGTATTCAAGCATTTGTTTAATTTCTTAATGTCACATGAGTTATTATATAAGTTCCAATCTGGTTTTATTCCTGGTCATTCTACTGTTCACCAGCTAATAGAAATATATCATAGAATTATTATGTCACTGGAAGAAAAGAAAATGTCGTGTCTGATCTTTTGCGACGTCTCAAAAGCGTTTGATCGTGTTTGGCACACTGGCCTCTTAACTAAACTAAATGCATATGGTATTACTGGTGATCTTTATAAATGGTTTTTGAAAGTTATCTATCTGGTGTTTGTTTGCAATTCAAAATCGTCTCTAAAAGAAACGAACGCAGGTGTACCTCAAGGGTCTGTTCTTGGCCCTCTTCTTTTTCTGATATATGATGAATTGTTAAGTTTCGCTAGACTCTTTGCATTGTCATATGCTTCCCAACACCCTCATACTATCGAAGATATAATGAGTATTGATCTTGAGAAAATTTCGGAATGGTCTCAGTCATGGCTTATAAATTTCAACCCTCAGAAAACAAAGGCGCTTTTAATTACGAATTGAGATATACCACAAGACATTAATGTATTACTTCAAAATCAAACGGTAGAATTTGTATCATCGCATAAACATTTGGGTATTACGTTTGATAGTAATGGGAAATTCCACTCGCACATATTAAATAATATTCAATCTGTGGGTAAAAAAATGGCAGTTTTTAGGAAACTTAAATATATTCTAAATAGAAATTATTTGGATCGAATTTATATATCCTTTATTCGCCCCATTATTGAATATGCTTCAGAAGTTTGGGATGGGTGTAGCCAACAAGATGTTGATAGTTTAGAAAAGCTCCAACTAGAAGCTGGGCGAATTGTAACCGGTCTACCAATATATGCCAGTCGGGAGTCCATATACTATGAAACGGGATGGGAGACATTAGAAATTAGAAGACGGATGAAACGCTTAAACATGTTTTACACAATAAAGAATAATCTTGCGCCTAATTATTTGACAGATTTGATGACTCCGATGTTGAACAACGCGTCGAATTATAATCTACGCCAAAGCAATGACTTTGTTGTTCCTCAATTAAGACTTTCAAATTCAGAGAAATCATTCTTTTATTCTACAGCAAAAGACTGGAATCAATTAAGTTCTGAAATACGAAATTCTAGAAATCTTAATATCTTTAAAAGAACAGTAAAACCGAAATTATCAAAACCACCTGATTATTTCAAATTTGGAGATAGAAAATTAAATATCCTTCATACCAGATTAAGACACATGTGCAGTTCTTTATCGTAAAAACATAGTTAACAACCCATCTTGTGATTGCGGGCATCCTTTTGATCTTTAAGGAATGTAATTTATTCACAATCTCTTTGCCGCTCTAAATAATTTTACTATAAGTATTGAATTTCTGTTGGCTGGTGATGAAAACCTTTCGAATGAACAAAATATTTATATATTTTCTTGTGTACAAAACTTTATTAATTGATCAACACTGATAAAATGAATTTAAAACTCACTCCAGTCAATATGTTATATATTTTTCTCTTTAATATATTATTTTTTTCTATTCAGACATCTTTCATGTTTGTATTATATTTATTATATAATTGTAATGCCGTCATTTATATTTGTATACTTAAACATATTCTTGTATTGGGAGAGGACTTTTATAATGTTGATAAAACTTTTGTCCAATCCCATTGCTTATTCTTTAGCAAATAAATATGTTTAAATCAAATCAAATCACAGAAATTCCTTTGTTGTTCCAAAGGGATAAAATATAGAGTATTCTTTCAAAAGGAACAAAGATTACGGTAATTCTTCATAGATAAAACATTCTATAAAAACGGTTCCAAATTTTTTGGCATACGTATGTACGGACAATGGTAAATCAGAATGTCCCCATTTCCTTACGGCGGGGCCGGCAAAAATATATTTTGATAATCTCCTTATTTTTGGGCATGTTGTACTAGCTCATGCAGAAGTGACTTACAATTTGACTTTGGCATTTATGTATTACATTGTAGCACTGTTTAGAAGCATTTTGTCGGGAGATCAATACAGTCTCGCACGGCATGGCCGCATCTGGCCGCCTGAGCGTAGTTGACCTCAGTGACTTAAAAAAAGATATCAGCGGATTAAATACGTACATGTATATAAGACTCAGTTAGATTAACTAGACATTCAACAGGAAACGAACTGGTATTTTATGTAAAAACTATACATGAATGGTAAATGATAAGTTGTAAATATGTATAGTTATCTATTTAACCTTGTGATGTTTACCAACAAGTTAAAATTCACCTGTAATGTCATTAAATTAATTGCTGACAAAGTCGTCACACTGAAGCATGGTAAGTACGTTTTATTGTTATATGCATCGAATTACTGCTCTTTGCAAAAATAAACATGCTTTCAAACATTTAATTTGCACTCAGCAGAGGTGTGTTGACATATAATGGAGTGTTTACAATAAAGGCCGATTATTTTGACTGAAAAAATATTGATTCAATAAAGACACTCTCCCTACAGTATATAGAAAAGTAAGATCAAATACCTGTAGTAGCAGGATCAAATACCTGTAGTAGCAGGGACAAATACCTGTAGTAGCAGGATCAAATACCTGTAGTAGCGGGGAATAACAAAATACCGAAGTTACTGTGAATTAATTTTATAGTTTCTGCATATGCGCATTTTGACAACTTATGTCTTTTCAGTGAATGACCCCAATCAAATTGTAAAACCCCAGTTTGGATAATCAGTACCTCCGACCTCGGAGTGCAAGCCCTTCTTGACTTACTCGCCCATGATGGTATCTACATATACGCACCACTCCCTTTCGGTCCTTTCTTTCTAGAGTCTATACTTGAACGCTCCTTGACAACTTTGAATAAAAGAAGTATGAACAATATCTTAAGTATGCCTTTTTGTGCACCTTAGATGCTTACTGTGTATATACTTATACGTGAAAAAAAGCGTAACGTATAAAACCTACAGTTGTTAGTTGATTCGTTACCAGAATAACTTTGGATTGTAGGAGTAATTTGCAACAAATGGAAGACATTTCTTTGTGTAGAGACGAACACTGTATTATTGGTTTCAGTATATTTGTATGGTACATTATCAAGTTGTCTCTGGTTGTATTGTTGATTTGCGGATCCAAGGGGGCCCGGGGTTATAACTCCCCCTTTTGGACAATCATGTGTTTTTAAATAAATGTCCTGATGTTTTATTAAGAAATACTTTCAAAAATTTTCACGCCTCGCTCCTCTCGGTGAAATTTCCTTTCACTTTTAATTAGAACCCCCTTTTCATATTGCCTGTATCCGTGCCTGGTTAGCAGAGAGTCGTTATCTCAGTTTGCTAAATTCGTACTAAGTTTAGTTTGACTGAAATGCATTTCCGAGTTGTCTCTTACTTTCCTCTAGATGTACTGATTGAAAGAATAACTTTAATGCATACAAACATCGACAAAAAATAAGCTTGGCACGATGCAATGGTAGCAAAAAACATTACTTTGAATCAAGAAGATGCAAAGGTTGCGAAACAGTGACACTAAAGTAAAAAAAAAAACTGTAAGTTTTGTCTGAAATTAAAGTAAGAGATAGCATTACATTTTTAGCTCACCTGGCCACAGGCCATGTGAGCTTTTGCCATCAATTGGCGCCCGTCTTCCGTCGTCGTCGTCGTCCGTTATTTTTCACATTTTGACTATCTCCTCTGAAATCACTGGACCAATTTTAACCAAACTTTACAGGAATGATGTGTGGAAGGTCCTTCTCAAGGATTTCCGAAATTTTTTTTGATCCGCCAAAAAAAAAAACATGGCCGCCAGGGCTGAACATATATAGTTTAACATTGGACCCTGGAGGGAAAATGCACATTTTGGCTATGTCTTCTGAAACAACTGAACCAAACTTTACAGGCCTGATGTATGGAAGGTCTTCTAATCAATTTGCTGAAATTTTTCCGATCCGCCAAAAACATGACCGCCAGTGCAAAACATAGTTTAACAATTAACCCTACGGGAAAAGCATATATTTGCTATCTCCTCTGAAGCTACTACAACAAATTGAACCAAACTTTACAGGAATGATGTTTGGAAGGTCCTTTATGTAGATTGTCGAAATTTTCCCGATCCGCTAAAAACATGACTGCAAGGGCCGAACATAGTTTAACATTGGACCCTATGATAAAAATATATTTTTGCTATCTCCTCTGAAGCTACTACAACAAATTGAACCAAAGTTTACTGGAATGATGTTTGGAAGGTCCTTTATGTAGATTGTCGAAATTTTCCCGATCCGCTAAAACATGACCGCAAGGGCCGAACATAGTTTGACATTGGACCCTGGAGGGAAAATGCACATTTTGGCTATGTCTTCTGAAACAACTGAACAAAACTGAACCAAACTTTACAGGCCTGATGTATGGAAGGTCCTCTAATCAATTTGCTGAAATTTTTCCAATCCGCCAAAAACATGACCGCCAGTGCAAAACATAGTTTAACATGGGACCCTACGGGAAAAGCATATATTTGCTATCTCCTCTGAAGCTTCTACAACAAATTGAACCAAACTTTACTGGAATGATGTTTGGAAGGTCCTTTATGTAGATTGTCGAAATTTTTCCGATCCGCTAAAAACATGACTGCAAGGGCCGAACATAGTTTAACATTGGACCCTATGATAAAAATATATTTTTGCTATCTCCTCTAAGGCTACTGAAGCAAATTGAACCAAACTTTACAGGAATGATGTATGCAAGATCCTTGATGTAGTTTGCCGAAAGTTTTTCAATCCGCTAAAAACATGACCGCCAGCGCAAAACATAGTTTAACATGGGACCCTATGGGAAAACATATATTTGCTATCTCCTCTGAAGCTACTGAAGCACGTTGAACCAAACTTTAGAGGAATGATGTTTGGAAGGTCCTTTATGAAGATTGCCGAAATTTTTCCGATCCGCTAAAAACATGGTCGCCAGCACAGAACATAGAAAATGGTGTATGGAAGGTCCTTTATATATGCAGATTGCCAAAATTTTCCCGATCGGCTAAAAAACATGGCTGCCAGTGCAGAACATAGTTTAACATGGGATTCTATGGGAAAAGCATATATTTGCTATCTCCTCTGAAGCTACTGAAGCAAATTGAATCAAACTTTACAGGTATGATGTATGGAGGGTCCTTTACTTAGTTTGCCTACTTTTTTTTTGATCCACCAAAAAGCATAGCCACCAGCACAGGGATTACTTTCACCTTGGACCCTTTGGGAAAAAGCATATAATGACTAACCCCTCTGAAGCTACTGAAACAAACTGAATCAGAGTTTACAGGAATGATGTATAGAAGTACCTTTACTTAGATAACGAAATTTTTCCGATCCGCAAAAAAAAAAAAAACAAAAAAACATGGCTACCAGCGCAGAGCATAGTTTAACATTGGACTCTATGGGAAAAGCATATATTTACTATCTCCTCTGAAGCCACTGATGCAAATTGAACCGAGCTTTACAGGATTGATGTATTGAAGGCCCTTTATGAAGATTGCCGAAAATTTTCGGATCTGCTAAAAACATGGCCGCCAGTGCAGAACATAGTTTAAAAACAAATGACCCGATGGGAAAACCATATCTTTGTTATCTCCTCTGAAGCTACTGAAGCAAATCGAACCAAACTTTACAGGAATTATGTATGGAAGGTCCTTCACATAGATTGCGGAAAATCAGTTTCCGATCCCATAAAAAACATGGCTGCCATCATGGAACATAGTTTTACATTTGACCCTTAGGGAAAATCACATTTTCATCTTTTCCTCTGATACCACTGAAGCAAATCCAACCAATTTTTACAGTAAGGATGTATGGAAGGTACTTTACAAAATTTGCCCATTTCATTTTGATCCTACAAAAAACATGGCCTCCAGTGCAGAACATAGTTTAACATTGGAGCCAGGAATGAGATAACCACCCTTTTTATCATCATCTCTGAAACTAATCAAGCAAATTTAACTAATTGTATAGAATGTCCTTTGTAAAAATTATTCATTTCAATAGGATCAGACAAAAAACGCAGGTGCTAATGGAGAACACGGCTAAACATTTGACCCCATTGGTAAAGAACATCATTTTTATACCCCCGCTACATAGTAGTGGGGGTATACTGGTTTACCTCCGTTCGTCCGTTCGTTCGTTCGTTCGTCCGTCCGTAACCACACTTTTCTCAGCAACTACTTTGCAGAGTGAAACCATATTTTGGCAAAAGCTTTCTCATGATGGTCTGATGTGTATATACAGATTTAAAGGTTACCGCATAAGTATTTCCTGTTTGCCGAGACTTCATTGTTTTTTTTATTGTTGTACAGCATATGGAATTTTTCGTCACAATTTTTTCTGAAATTGTAAAAGGGATTCAATTGTTGTTATTCATAGAGCTTCCTTATGGTCCAATCTATTGTGTATTCGGATTTCAAGGTTACACCATAAGCACTTCCTGTTTACCGAGACATCATTGTTTTTCATTGTTGTACAATATATGGAATTTTTCGTCACAATTTGTTCTGAAACTGTAAGTGGGATTAAATTGTTGTTTTGCACAGAGCTTCCTTATGGTCCAATCTATCATGTATTCCGATTTCAAGGTTACGCCATAAGCACTTTCTGTTTGCCGAGACGTCATTGTTTTTCATTGTTGTACAATATATGGAATTTTCCGTCACAATTTTTTTCTGAAACTGTAAGTGGGATTCAATTGCTGTTTTGTACAGAGCTTTCTTATAGTCCAATTTATCGTGTATTCCGATTTCAAGGTTAAGTCATAAGCACTTCCTGTTTGCTGAGACATCATTGTTATTCATTATATCATTGTGTTTATACTTGTATTGTGTCCTTACCTGTATTGTGTCCCTTTACAATTAAATCTGCACTTGCCACATTGATTCATTCTTTTTATACTTGTATTGTGTCCATACTTGTACTATGTCCCGACACAATTAAATTTTCACTTGCCACATTGATTCAGGGTACAATGAGGGGGTATATCAGGCTGCCATTCGGCACCAGCTCTTGTTGGTCATGCATGCCATAGAAGCATTTTGTCAGGTGAGCGATACAGGCTCAGTCTCTGATCCTCTAGTTTGCCTTCGTTTTTCCAAGATATGCAGTTGAAGCACTATGAAGGGTGTTGATTTATATCAATACTTACTAAGTAATGAACGAAAAATGTTGATTTTTACGGCAAATTACTGTTGTATAAAGGTGTTTGCAGGAGAGTACAATTTCATATTATAGAATTTGCTGAATTTTCTGTGTTCAAACATACGTATTTCATTATTGAAAATTTAAAATTAAATTCGGGGTCACCGTTCATATAAGCGCATACATTGAAATTGAAAATTTAAGGACTTTACACAATAATAATGATAGAAAAAATGCGGATAGCTAAAAAAAATCTTTTATAGATTTTGTTCATACTCTGTATGTTTTTTAAATAGATTTTTTGTTTACCATATAAAAAATAAAAGGTGGGGGCCACCGATGAAATAGTGGATATAATTTGTGAAACGCTTATTTCTCTAGTGATCTTTCATCAAATTATCTCCCTTGCAGTACTTTCTGTTTTTCTTTGAATCAAGATACAGATTTACTGTTTACAGTGCGTTTAAGTTCATCTAACGGTAACGAAAATAGTGTATGAAATATTGAACTAAGATTTCAAATACTTTCTGACTTTCTGTATGTTTTGTCATTATTTTGTTAAATTTTTAAGTGTATGAAACCTAAAGGAACAAATAAAGGATAAAAAATGCCGGAATGATATATTAATGTGATTTTTTATGTTGTATTTCAGCTTAATTTTGTTTCCATTGTACGTCTTTGATTTTATACTTCTACACCTTTCACGACAGTATATCACATACAGAAATACTTTTAATACTTTTGACAGAAGTGCGCCTTACATCTATACCATATATAGTATTTTCATTGGAATATAAGCTGGGTGCATGTCTTAAGTTTGTCGATGATGAGTAATTTGATGGAATGTGTATTACCCATTCTTCACATAGTTGACTACCCGTTATAATTTTAATGTATATTTGACTATCAAAAGATTACGTAAATAAACCATTTTAACTGATAAATATGTAAAGCTAGACACATTACAAAAACGACACACTAGGAAATTCCCTTTTTTGTATTTATTCAATAAGTTTAAATTTTCAAAGTTACATGGGTATAGAAAACTGCCATGCGTGTCCAAATATTTTTAAACCATATTTTATGACAGGTGGAAGGAGCGTTAGTGCAACTGATTCACTATAAAAATAATCAAACTTTAAGTTTCTGTTATTCTTACTTTAGTATCATAGACGTAAAATACTAAACATGGAACTAAAGCTGGACGGTAAACGGGTATGTATTATGTGATGTGCATTGGTTTTATTTAAGATGACATTTCATAATTAACCATGCATATATGTTTATTTAAAGTTTTATAATTATTCATTGAGGTGTTATTTTGGATAAGCTTAAATGTATAGAGAAGAATATAGGTATAAACGAATTTCGTGGTCTAGTTTCCGTCGCAATTTGAAGGCTTCTTCGAACATATGCAGGGATAATGCCATGATACCACTGTTAAGATGATCATAAGAGGAGGAGTTTTGAGGGTTGGACCCTTCTCTTGGGATTTTTTTTTTTCAATTTCGAGCTTGAATTAGAAAAAAAAGTAATAAAAAAACGACTGGAACCCCCTTTTTGGGGACCCCATCGGAGCTATCCCTTTTTCGAAGGCTAGATCCACCGGTGATGATGGTGGTGATACCGTTTGTGATCGTTTTTGGTGTTTTAGGGGAAAGGGGATGATTGCAAGACACAGTTGATTGTGTAACCAAGGACCCCCTTAATTTATAGAACCATTGTCTTCGACAACTATCTTAAAAACGTACTATTTTCGAAACTGTCACAACCATGTGCTAATCAGACTGATTAGTAAAACATGTACAAAATGTAGATGGTTGCCAAGCCATGCCGTTTTCGTGCTAAATATCTCCTAACGAGGAAATCTCTGTGCTTACGTTAGTGTATGATGTGCTTAGTTTACGTTATTGCTGGTAGACTATAACAAAGACACCATGACAACTCAGCTTTATGCTAGCCTAGAGGTAATTTTCGTATCCCTATTAGCATACTTGATGATTCCTTTATTTATTGTTGTCATAAAAAGGAATTTTGAAACCATTAAAGTCCAAAATAATGTATTCAAACAGACAGCTGTGGAAATTTATAAACAAGACAAGTTACATGTAAAATTTGTCCCCATTAATTTAAAACAACACACTTTGTATCTGCAAGATCAGAAAATAAGACATTATCTACACGCCTGGGGACAGAACATGCTACATATTGTATCAAGTTAATTTAAACATTACAAAATATACCAAAGTCCCTTCTAACTTTTCTTTGCTCTCCTGAGTAATGAAATCTTATGACCTCTGTTAAAATGTGTTTTAATTACAAGGCCCACAAACATTTATTACTGGTTTATGGTAAGGTGAGCGTATTTCATCTCCATTGGTCGATTTAGAACCTTTGTAAAAGTACCCTGTCAACCTTAGTTCACATGTATTTTGAACTAATCTTGTTTTGATATGCCATGACATTCTTTTGATCGTAGATAATTTTCATGGTATGAAGTTTTAAACTTGAAAAACACAAAATTGATTTTACAAAAAGTATTCTAGCATCTTAAGTACTCAGAATATTTATCTCCAGTGACCATGGAGTACTGATACATGCATTAAACAAAGTAATGGTTTAGATCGTCAATTTGGTACAAGTCGCATTGCAAGTATATCGATCGGAAACGTACTCTTGGTTTTAGTTTTGAGTCAGTCATAAGGAGCATTGTGAGAGTATATTAAATTGTAGATAGCAATCCGAACATTGTCCCTTCCCGTCCGCCAATATCAGAAATTTGACATGAAGTCTCACAACTTTCCTAGGCCGAAATCCAAATATGAACTGTACCTCCTCTAGTTATAACCATGTCATGTCAGGATCGTCTAATTTTATGGTTTTTTGTATTCACCAAAACAACATAACAATAACAACTAACTGAAAAACATAATCCTACCATGTATACTGACTGGAATCTGAACTCCTCCCTTCAAAGTGACCTAATATTGCCCAGATGCCAACTTACCATCAGAGATGCATTCACATGCAAGGTTAGAATCGCGAATCTTCCACAATTGATGAGATATGACCTTGGAAGTAAACTAGAATTTTAGTCAACCATGCAGAAAATGTAGGTCAAAGCGACCCAATTTTAACCGGATACTGGCCTACTATCAAAGATACATGGACATGCAAAAATGTTAGATTATTCTAAGATGTACAGTAACTGAAATATGATTTCTGACATAAACCTGAATGTAAGTCAGTCATGCGAAAAATGTAGGTCAAATTGATATAATTTTGTTAGATGTTGACCTACTATTACAGATGCCTTCACATACAATGTAAAATAATCATACTATGTACAGTTACTGAGATGTGAAGTCGGACATAAAACTTGAATTAAGTCAATCATGCGGAAAATGTATAGGTCAAAGTGATCGATTTATGTCTGGATGCTAGCTTCCTGTCAAAGATGCATGCACATGCAAGATTAGATGAGATGATTCTACCATGTATAGGCACTAAAATATGAGCTAGGACGTGAAATGTTAGCGGTATATGTAGGTCAAAGAAGCCTAATTTTGCTTGGATACTGACCTACTACCAAAGATACATGTTTTTGCAAGGTTTGATAATTCTACCAAGTAAAGTAACTGAGGTGAATTTGGACCTTTAATTAAATGTGAGGCAATCAAGCGGAAAATATGTCAAAAAGACCTATTTTTCTTAAATTAACACGCACACGTATGCGAAGTTTGATGATCCTATGCTTCATATAACTATAGTTACCAAAATATATACTCAAAGGAGGACGCTGACACGGACGCGGACGTGGACGCCGAAAGTACCCCAATAGTCATACGTATGACTATTGGGGGACTTTCAGTTTAAGGTCCGTATGACTATTGGGGTACATTTCGGTTTAAGGATTTTATTCTTGACGTGTATTCAGTTAGAGTGATTTCACAGAGTATACATGCTATGATAGATCATATTACTCCCCAAAAGGTGTTCATAGTTTAAGGTTTTGTCTTTCGACACTTTGTATATCCGGACATCTTAAGTTAAATTTTTTTTGCGGTCAGTTGACTTTTGGCTAAATTGGATTATTTTGTTTGTCATTCTGAAATAATTTTACTCATAAAAATATCTTATCAAAGTAAGCTCATTGTATTGTTTGAAAACCGATCTTTAAATGCATAAATTTGGTAGTACATTAAGATGCTGTGTAGAAAGGAGAGACTCTCTCATTTATCTCTTCTATATGACGTGGAGAATGCATTAGATGGGGTACTGCTTCTCCTTATATTATGTAATATGCTTATAGATGGGGTACTGCTTGTCCTTATATTACGTAATATGCTTATAAGAACACATCATGTAGGAATAAATCAATTATATATATATTATGTAACCTCAGTTTGTATAACAGCTCAAAAATTTTTGAGTTTCATGTTTTCGCTTAAATTTCAATTTGTGGTTTGTGAATTTTTGTGGTTGGTTTTTAAATTTACCGTTTCTTATGATTGAGTTTAATAACAATAAAATGACGGAGATAATGTGTTTAAAAATGATTTAGTAGTGAATTCATTAATTTCTATTGATCGCAATCCTGGTTCTTTGGCAAGTACGGATATTTTGAAGATATATATATACCAGAGATATTTATCTCTCAAGATACTGGGATTTCTTTATATATAAATATGAATCCAATGTTTTCTGCAATATCTTGTAGATCCGAAGATATCCCAAAAACAAAATCATCAATCTATATTATCTTGCAATAATATGCCTTATCGCGGCAAATCCATGCCCATAAAAGGCACAGAGTGTTTTATAGTATCTGTTACAATATTCGCAATATATATAGTTTATCCAAAAACTTAATATAATGATTTTTTTTAAACATTTTCTATATTTAATATGAAATATATCATATCTTATGGTAAGAAGTGGATACATAACCATCAAGTAGCACTGTAGTAAAGAATAATTAGTAAATGTCAAGTGGTTGTGAGACCAGAGGGTAGAACGAGACCAAATCCAGTCACAATACAAATATCTAGGTGAAAATATTGATAGTACACACACCATTAGATTTGTACAAATAAACTAGGATTATATTTGCCCTGTTGACTCGTCTTTAAAGGAAGGACATTTAGTAGTTATCATGACGTCACAGTGAAATATATGTAAACACCTGAATAAAGGTAAAATGCAGAAGATGTGTTATATATACATAAACCATAACCTAGAGAATGATAGGTAAAAATTACAGGTGATTCATATCTTAAATTTCCGGAATAGTTTAAAATTCATTGCATTATCACACCTCAAATAAACAGGAGGCTATTGAACTATTATGACAGATAATACAGACAAGGATTCTCGGACATCCAAATTGTCCATATCTGGACTCCATGATGTACGGCAAAGGGTAAGTTGACATAGATCAATTGAATTTTGGATTAAAATTAGAAAAAACATGAAAAAGTAAATTTTTTTACACATATCTAGAATTTTGAGAAAAGGCATGATGGTGTTATAAAATTTGTTTTAGTGACTGTAGTGGTGATGTACATGGCTTGATTAAAATCCTGGTCAATGCCTTCTCCTTTCACAGCCCTGTCTTTACTGAGAGAAAACTGGATTTCCCGAACATGCTCTACAGAAGCGGTTAAAACCACCTTAACATCATATACAATGTAAACATACATAACAGTGACATATGTACAAATTTTTTATTATACTCTAAACAGATTACATTCGGTAACAAAAGACAAATATGTCTAATAAACAATTCAGCAAAATAAATTGAAAATACATGACTTAACGAAAACCACACAGACACAGCTCACATTAGAGAAAACATGTTGTTTGATTAGGATAAAAAAAGTTACAGATTGAAATGAAGCAAGACTTACAACCAGCTATGAATTAGTTAGTTGTATGCGAGAAAAGCACTGAAAGCACCGTTTTGCAAAATTGGATACATACATGTACAGTATACAGAACCGGAAACTGTACTTATAGAGCACAAGGTTATATGTCTTACTAAATAAGTATGAATAAATCAACTGTTTTACGTATTTTCTTTACATTTTGCCAGAGAATTTTAATTAAATTGAGTTCATTCTTTTACTATTGCAATTATTATTTTAATGAATATATTCACTTAAAACATAATTTAAAAGATGAGTTGAATAGATGTTACATCATTTAGGTTAATATCCACGGAAATAAAGTGTTGGCGATTTCAGCACACTATACTTTTGATTTCATCAATCCGATCCTTAACTGAATTTGACACCTATTTAAAATCCCTTCTGTTTTTGAGGAATCATAGATAGTCGATGGGTATGACTTCTGTCCGACATGTTAGGCGTTGTACCGAAGATCATGGATTACAAAGAGTTGAAGGGATCGAATCCAGTTATGGGTCAACCAAAAAATCAATTTGTCTCTCAGCATGGGATGTTGAAAATGTGAATTACAATGGCATTGTTAGATTTGAAAGTACGTTGAATATAATCAGGGTAATAACAAATAACCATATTTTCAAGAGCCGAAACCAAAAGGGAAAAAAGACAAAGCAGGTCACGGCAAAACCACCGGACGGAAAATTTTCAACCGCAATGGTCTCGACTTGGTCGATATTTTGCCTGTATACTCTAGTATGCCACAACTGACCGTAATGGTGCAAGTTTTGCCTGAATATAGTCCACTGACCGTAATGGGAAATTTTTGCCTATATATATAGTACCAATTGTACCCTCGCTGACTGTAATGGAAAATGCGCTTGCACCGTTTTACCTAATAGTGTCATCCTACGATTATTATTAATGAAAATCGTAACAAAAGTTCAAAATACCACCAAGTACTACTTTGACTATATAATTTTAGCTTTTATATTGTAATGTTTTGTTTTTTTTTTTCATTCAGGGAGTAATTGTACTGGACTATCTTCCGGGTCATCTCCGATCATCAATAAGTTTTTACATCTGTAGTATCCGGTTTTCCTACTAACTTTAGAGGAAAAATCATTTTGTACACTTACAAAAAGTTATTATGATTAATGTATGTGTTGTGATGAATCTGAATAAAATTCTATTCTATTCTATTCTAAAAACAGCACTGGCACTAGAATAAGATAAAATAATTGATTTTGAAAAATCTTTGCGCTGTAAAAATTACTGCACTGAACTGGATGAAACTTGGGGTAGATTCAATACTTCAAAGAATAATCTGTACGTTAACTACTGTATAGCCCTTTTCAGGGAATGAGTTTCTAGAGGACGAGCAGCTGTGTGAGGAGTCAGTTCTAAAAATTACAATCCTGTTTTTCGTAACTCTATTTTTTCTTCACCTCGTTTTCCATACGTAATTTCAGGATTAACCCGGTTTCACGTGATGAAAGCCCCCCCCCCTTTCCCTCGATTTCACGAGTTGAAAATGGACTAGAACTCGGCTTCCCAAAAGTAATCCCTCCATCACTATAACGCAGAATCGTATAAATTTAATATGGTATTTTACAGAATAATTTGATAGGAAAATTGTGTTTTGTTGTTGTCTCACAGGTATTTCCTAATGTTATGAAGAGTTAGTACTGTGAACTGGTCATACCACTGAGCCAACAAGGATATCAAAAAATCAAAATTTTACTCATACCACATATGGTAATAGGTTGGTCACTGCATGACGTTTATATAAAAATAAAATATACGACATTTGATATAAATAAGCAAAAGGGTATTCCATATTTTAGAAAAAAAAAAATCAGTAATACACAAGTGAATCTAGCGCAAAATAAAAATGAAAATACTAATACGAAAGGTAAGAGGATAACAGAGGGATAGAAATAATTTGGTATTGTCTAATTAGACTCTAATTTCAAATGGAATAATACATACAGAAACACTAACCTTTCTACATATTTGTACTTAAAAGAGTGGGGGAGACACTGAGGTGTGTTCTCCAATTTTTCATATATTCTCCTACCCTTTTCCAGTTCACACATTTGTTTTGCCTCTTTTTCGATTCCCAATTTTTTCTTGTTTTTTTTTTTCATTTCCCGCTTGTTGTGTTTACCTATTTCCCTATTTTTCCACCAATTCCAATATTTCCCTAAAATTTTTACCAGCCTTGTCCTTTTTCCCGCTACCCGGTCACCCCTCCTAAAAATCAGTTAATCTGATTTTATAAAAGGTATCGCGGCGTCAGAAAATTACTGTGAATTCATAAAAAACGAAAGAGAACCGTGTAACTTTTAAATGTGATGCTTTACCTAGCCAAGCATTGGCCAGTGACCATTGGGATAATTGGAGATGCTATCGTTAGAGCAGTAAAATAACAATACATCAAAACAGCTCCAGTATTGAAATCTGTAAACTTGATCACGTATCACGACAATTTTAGGGGTATACTTCACGGATCTTCACTAGTCGCCCCACCAAATACCGAATACAAACCAATTGGCAATCCAACTACAAGTAACATTTTAACCATGATACGACTGAAACTATAAAGGGACATCAAAACCAAAGCAATGTTATTTTATTTCAGAAATACAAACTCAGTCATGACACAACGCCATCGCCTACAGAATCAGAACATGGGAATTTTTACAGAAACCTAGCATTCTCCACAACGAGCACAGACAATGGTAGTCCAAATAAAAGAGTTTCGTCCATAAATTTTGACAAAGACAATTATGTGACAGAAAATGATGATGTCTTTGTTATATCGCACGCGGATAATTCAATTTTTTCAGAAAAAACAAAAGATAAAAGAATAGAAAGTGCTCGGACACCTAGTGAAGAAAATTCGACACGAACACGGACTAGGAAAATATGTTCTATTGTTATAATTGTTATACTGGTGCTGGGACTCCTAGCAGGAATAGCTGTGATATTATTATTTACTGTATTTAATGTTGGTGAGTAAAGAAGTTAGACATGAGTTAGAATTTAAGTCCGAAAGAGGGCCGTATTTGTATTTTTCAAACCTGATTCTTAGATTCTTTTAAGGTGTCTGCAGGGTATTATTTTCCTATTATAGAATTTTGTAAAATTTTCTGTGTAGAAACATAATTGCATTATTGTTCAAAATGTAAAATAAAATTTGGGGGTCACCGTGCATTTTAGCGCAAAATCTGAAATTGAAAATTTCAGGATTTTACATAGAAATGATAGGGAAAATGATCATGTGAGAGGATAGTTAGAAAAATCTATTATAGAGTTTTTTCATACTTTGCATGTGTTTTATAATCATTATGTAGTTTACATATAAAAAATAAAAATTAGGGGTCACCGTTGAAATAAGAGAGAAAAATTGCAAAATGTTAATTCCTCTGGTGATATCTTTGTTAAAATATTTTATCAAATTATCTCCCTTGAATAATTTCTGTGTTCTGTAAATCCAGCAACAGATTTAAAGCTCATGTGTTTTAACTCACGTTTTTGTAATGAAAATGTTATAAAAATGATAAGAATATAAATTTTAAATACATTTGAACTTTCATTTCATTTTAAATAACTATTTTGTTAAATTTCTTAATGAATGAAACCTAAATGAACAATTATTTGACAAAAATGGCGGAATAATACCACTGAGACACCTTAATTCGATTTTAATTTGTGATTTTGCTAACTTCATACAGATTTTCATTATGAAAAATATATATGTATTTGTTTTATGCACGACTGCTTCAAAATAATTTGAAAGACCACCACCAAAGTTATTCATTGTCAGTCGCCTGTTCGTCTGTCCAGGGACTGGTTTCTTTCAAGTTCTGCGGCACTCCACCAGCGTCCCACGAGCCCTACCTGGCGCACAATCATATCCTTTACCCCTGTTCCACGACTTAGTGAGCAGGTTAATTTGTTTTCGAATAGAACTGTTTCTCAATTGCTGTTAGTGGTAGTGCAAGGTATATCATACATTTATTTTTGCCTTGCCCTCAATTTCTCGGTCTAGTGAACATAGTTAAGTTTGTATTTTTCAATAATTGTAGTGGAAGGGCAATGAAAGTGAAGGTTGCACTTGAGTGGTATATGACTGATCTGTCATATGACTTTTGACCTTGATCTCAATTTCATCGGTTCTAGTGAACATGGTTAAGTTTTCTGAGTAGATCAATTTCCCAATAACTGTAAATAACAAGGCACTGAGACATATAGACAATAACAGTACATTGACTTGACATAAACACAATATAAGGATGAGCCTTGAAAACGCGGGAAAATGTCAACCCTTGACGAGCATTTCACCGTTTTGAGCCGAATCCTCAGTTAAAAATATATAAAGTTTATGTCAAGTTAGTGTAATGTTATTGTGTTTATACTGCAACATTAACAAAGCGAAATTTGGGTTAAAATGATAATTTAAAGAGTGAAGCGGACGTCATTAACTTGAAATGAATCCATGTGGTCACGCAGTTAACTTGCAGTAATTGTGCAAGTCTGTAAGACGTTGCCCCCGGGGGGGGGGGGGTAACTTCAATTATTGGTGTACGGGGATGTGCCAAAAATTCGGGTATGGGTTTTTGCATGAAATATATAAATTTGGGTGTGCTTTCAAACCAATTGTATATAAATTTGCATATAGAAAAAATAATTTATTTAAATTTTGGTACCAAAAATGCAAAAATGGCAATTTTTTTATGAGACAACAGAATTATTGTGATTTATTTTCTTTAAATGTACAATATTTCATCTAATAAATGCTTTGTTTCTTCGATTTTTAAATTTTCAATGGTATCTTAATGTATTTGGGTCCTAAATTTAGTGTTGTTATATGTTTTACGTTCGCGAGTATGTTTTTGCAAGGACGTATATTTAGAAGGATAGGAAACTCGTGCACAATCAATGTTGCAATTTAAAATTTATAGCAAAGCGTTTGGTATGCATTCAGTTTCGAGCTATCTTCTTAAAAAGTTGTTTATGGATATTAATAAAACTATATTGTATATTTTTCTGAAAGCTGAATGATTTTTACATCCGTAGAGTAAATTTCGTTACATTACAGGAAGTGGTCTCTTCAAAACATATGATTGAAATTTGTAATCAAAACATTTTCGTTGATTTTTTCCACTTCCGGTTAATGCACCACGATTTTGAACTAAAGGTTTAAAAGTAATGCACAGAATTTCATAAATTTAATATTTTCCTGGAGTTATATATATATACATCCTTGGTTTTCGAGATCGATTTGGCACATCCCTACCTGAAAATATACCAAGTTACCCCCCCCCCGGTGGACGTTGCACTCGCATGACTTCCTAAAATTACGATATTTTGTCTGAAAACTAAGGAAAAGGATCATTCAAACGAAAGAATCACAAGAGACTTATAAAGTAAAAGAAAGCTGCAATCAAGCACCCTCGATTATAACTTATAAAGTAATAGAAAGCTACACCACCATTATAAACAGATTAACATACCCCGGGCGCTTTTTACTTCTCCCGGTCGCTTTTTACCTTCCCGGGCGCTCTCGGGCGCTTTTTAGTATGACCGTAACACTATGTTCGCGTATCATGTTGCCCCGTAAGTTGGTTCCCGCCGCAATATTCAGTATGTCTCCGTCATATACAAATATTCATATGGGCGCGGGTACCAGGCTAGTTGCTCCGAGGCCATATTTATTTCATTGAGGAATCGGAAGATTTTATTGACAAAAAGGATGCATTGTGATGTGTTATTTGTTCCTTTATTATATTTGTATTTGTTCCAAACAAGGACTTATAATTATACGTCCTTGTTCCAAAGGAAAAAATATATGGTATTTGTTCATAACGGAATAAATGTAAATAAGAATTTGTTCCAAAAGGAAGAAATATTATGATAATATTTGTTCCAACGGAACTTTTGTTATGCAGAACAAATATACGCTGACAGCATTCAATATTAGTGTTTCAGATCCAGACCTAACTGTCACTAACGATCACGCGATTTATTCCGGAAAAGTATGCTTGCGCCTGACCTGATTCTTTTATTTTCTACACCGGATGTTGCAGACGGTTCAGGTAGCACGGTAGTATTTATTTTCCCATATTGCCGACAATAGTAAGATTTTGCAATATTTGGCTACTTTCTAAATTTGATCAAGGTTCAGAAACTGCAGTTACCTTAGAGGACTTCCATACAAGATTTAAAAAATAAATGCAAAACATCCTCATGCCCGTCTTGTTTTTGAGCTAGCTCCAGCTGAAGGAAGTGACCCCTGATTTTCACCTTTTGCCGCAGTGAAAAGACTAAATATTAAAAGACCCATGAAAAATTTTCAGTAATACTTATTGAAGACCTTTGCCTATATTTAAGCATAATATATGTATAAAAGCTTGAAAACATTTTGCTTTCTGGTATACAATACATTTATATCCAATCACAGGCTTTAGTATATTCAGTTGAGTAGGGTACACAATTGGGCAAACTAGTGCCAGGAATAAATACTACCTTGCCACCTTCAAAGCCACAGCGGTTCCGGGTAACTAATTATTTTCATGTAGAATTTCAACCAAAATGCCCTAACTTGACGTCATACTGCCATTTCCATATGTTTCGTTGCCACTAATGACAACTGATTTCATGTAGAGGGTGTTGCCATACATTACTGGTTCGGGGTACTATGTCAGGTTAGATTTTTCAGAAAATGGCTCCTTTTGAGCATCACCAAATTTGACATTGATTTTCTGTAATTATCTCCCTTTGATCTCCAATGACTATATTGTATCAATACTCTACCACAAAATAGCTTTAACTAGTATCATTTTTTGGTTTTATGTTCTGAATTATATCAGTATTATACAGTACAGCCATAGACTTGCCATGATAAATCACTGATAGACATACCACTCTAAATTTTCAAATGACTATATCTTTTTTGCTGATTGATCTATCCACATAATTTCTTTTGCATATGAAGTGGTAGACTGTATCACTCTAAATGCAAAAGAAATTATGTATGTAACTTGAACAGGAAATAAAATATACACATTTCACTAAGGAGAGTGTTACGTCTATCACAGTGAATCATCACGGTAAGTCTCTGGCTGTACTGTAAAACAAAAAGCAGAATTTCTGTATATTCTAAGGGAAATCTCTAGGGCATGCCCAACCTTGAGGTACTTTTTTTATAGGACTAGTTTCGTGCCCCACTGATCTATTTTTAGAATAATTAGTTACCTTGAACCAGCACCCAAAAATTGCAGTGAATTTGAAAAGAGTTGTATATAACGTATTCCAGGTTTCTCTGTCAAATCATAACGACCTTTTCCTATTTATTCTTGGCTTTTCGGTTCAGGTGAATGGAAAAACGATACTGGGGCAAGTGACGGAAGAAAACTAGATTCAAGTTTTCGACACTGACACATCATGTGACAAAACTGTGAATTCCGGAATTATCAAGATAGTAGGGTCTTTTTCACAGTTGGTCGGGGTAAATGTTAATGTACATATTGTTGTAGCAATGAAGGAGGGCAGTTCAGGAAAACTACAAATTCGTACACAAATACGAAATTGACGAATTCGTATATGGCTTATTCGCGAATCCAGGGACTATATATAGCTAACGGGATAAGACTCTTCGGGAAATATCAACAGAGCTACGGCTTAGGTGTTGTTTGTAAAAACGGAAGAGTTGACGGACGGAAAAGGAAAATTTCCGGAAACTTCTAGTGTTTTACAGAAATGTCATTTATTTGATTCGTCTTATAGTGAGAATTTTGTACATTTTGTATTAATTAAATATCTGTAAATTAATTTTATTTGTGTATTTCAATTTAAAACTAGATGTTGTCGGAAACGACAGCTATCCCCGAACTCCCTGTTTGACACAGAAAACAGTTGTTTTACACCCTTGGCATATTTTTTTCACTTTATTTTAAATCTACCTATTGATAGTCATTATTGTTACTAAAAGAATTCTAGGATATATGGTTGCTAAGTAGAATTCCAAAAATAAGTGGTCTTTGAGACTTTCAGGAAATTTATCAAGATTGGAATTAATATTTTTGAAATCCCGTTGATGAAAATGTTTTTCCTAAATTAAATAAACAATTAAAGTATGGTTGCTAGGTAGAATTCCAAAAAATAAGTGGTCTTTGAGACTTTCAGGAAATGTACCAATATTGGAATCAAATATTTTTGAAATCCAATTTATAAAAATGGTTGTCCTAAACTACACAAACATTTTAAGTATGGTTGCTAGGTAGAATTCCAAAAAATAAGTGGTCTTTGAGACTTTCAGGAAATTTTCCAAAATTGGAACTAAATATTTTTGAAATCCAATTTATAAAAATGTTCGTCCTAAGCTACACAAACATTTTGAGTGTGGTTGCTACGTAGAATTCCAAAAAATAAGAGACTTTCAGGAAATTTACCAAAATTGGAATCAAATATTTTTGAAATCCAATTTATAAAAATGGTTGTCCTAAGCTACACAAACATTTTAAGTATGGTTGCTAGGTAGAATTCCAAAAAATAAGTGGTCTTTGAGACTTTCAGGAAATTTACCAAAATTGGAACTGCCTTTCA
>MJUU01022146.1:5604-48300 GCA_002080025.1 Modiolus philippinarum
TTAATCTTGGGCCCCACGGGAAATCATTCAAAGATCTCCTCTGAAAATACTAAGCCAATTTGAACCAAAGTGAGGCACAATGATCCTCAGTTGGTCTTCTTCAAGAAAGGTGACAGTCGGTCTACGCCCCATCGAAAATACCTGCGAATGGAGAACATAGTTTAATTTTGAATCAAATAACATCAAAGTCTATCAACAAACTTGAAAATGAGACCCTTAAACATTTGGATTATTTGACATATTGTTTCAGCCAGGGCCAAGGTGAGCGATACAGGGTCTTGAAAGCCTCTTCTTAATGCTAAAATTAATGAAACTTTTGCTTCGCGAATTATCAAACTCCTTCAAAAGGATATTATGGTGTAAAATTTTCAAAACACTGAATTGTTTTTGTCTTTTTTACAGACTGAGTTCAAACAACTGCCTAAAAAATTTAAGTTTCATACCTATTTTATGCTAAATTTCATGATGTTTTTTTTTTTATTTCGCAACATATCAAACTCCTTCGAAAGGATATAATGAAGTAAAATTTTCTTTCCAGTTATTATAAAACTCTTTTGAAACGCTTTTATGATGTTAAATATTCAAAACATTAACTTTTTTGTAATTTTTATAGAGTAAGTTTAAACCACAGACTAAAAATTTTACTCTTCATATTTTACGAGAGGATATGCAGTAAATGAACATGAAACCATAACACATATGTTTACTCAAAATGCAATAATTTTAATGAGCTGTATGGCCATTTCGGAAATTAATTCCTCATCAGCAGCACTAGAACCTAAACAAAGGAAATTCATAATTTCAAAAAATGTTCAAAATGTATAAAACCAAACGAAATCCGAATAATCAGCAATATCAAATAAAGATAAGGACAAAACTACGATGGAGGGAGTTAATCCTTAGGTTTTAAAATTGACATAAATTTAGAAAATGGTAATTGAACAAAGTGTACACATGAGATATTATCTCATGTACAAGTATGTCATATCTAAGAAAAATAAAGAGCATACATCTCTACCACGGGGAATTGTTTTACCAACTCCACACTGCAATAAAAGACAAACTCCTGTAATAAAAGACAAAATACCCTTTTAAATGCTAAAATTCATGAAGATTTTGCTTTGCGAATTATAAAACTCCTTCGAAAGGATATGATGAAGTAAAATTTTCAAAATACTTAATTGTTTTGTTATTTGTAAAGAGTTAGTTTAAACTGCAGACTAAAAATTTGACTTTTCCTGCCATTTTAATGCTAAATTTAAAGAAGTTTTTCCTTCGCGAATTATAAAACTCCTTCGAAAGGATATTATGATATAAAATTTTCAAAACACTGAATTGTTTTTTGTCATTTTTAAAGACTGAAATTAAACAGCTGATTAAAAATCTAACTTTTCATACATATTCCATGCTAAATTTGACGATTTTTTTTATTTCCCAACATATCAAACTCCCTCGCAAGGATATAATGAAGTAAAATTTCAAAACACTTAACTATTTTTGTCATTTTTAAAAAGTAAGTTTCAACCGCAGGCTAAGAATTTTACTTTTCATACCTTTTTGGTGCTGAAATTCGTGAAGTTTTTGCTTTGCGAATTATACACCTCCTTCGAAAGGATATTATAATGTGAAATTTTCAAAACACTGAATTGATTTTGTCATTTTTAAGACTGAGTTTTGTAATTTTTACCGCTAATTAAATTATTTCCTCTTCATATGCCTATTCATGCAAAATTTCATGATTTTTTTCATTTCGAAGCAGAGTGCACAACCCAATTATATGAAGAAAAAAATCTTTCCTATAGAGATTTGTAAAATTAAATGTTGTTTTTTTTACTAAGTACGAAACTGCGATATTCATAACTTTGAACTGTTTAAGGTGACAGACGATATCGAATCCTCCCATGACCCGCGAATCTCAAAGTCAAAGTTTAAAAAGTCAAAAAGCTTTACTTAAAGTCGATAAAAGTAAAACAGTACAACTTAAGCTCCAAGGACTAAAACAATAACAGACATAATTCAAAACACACATTCAACACATGTTTACATACATTGTACATGTACATTTCTACACAGTTAAGACATAATATTAATTAAAGTTAAACAAAATCATATTAGACAAAGCAAAATTAAAATGCAGCACAAGCAAAACAGATTCAATACAATACAAGCACAAACACAAGGTGAAAATACACATGTACACAAAAAGCACATTAAGCAAAAGCACCATCAACAAGCAGCAATATAAAAAGCAATACATTATTTGAAGCATAAAAACTAGTACTAATAAAAATTTAGTACTAATAATTAAAATGATTGGGTCAAAGAAATACTTGGTAGTTTTTTTATGAGGTATGGTTTTATCTGGTCTGGGACTAATCCAGATATGGTCTACAAAGGGGTAAAACAATTTTTTTTATGTATTTTATTTAGTCAAAAAAAAACCTCGAAAGGATTAATTATGTTAATACCAGTGTTCCAATAGAAATACTGCTGAGTTTGTTGACTTTTGCCTGCTATTATTACGATAATTACTAAATACAATACATTATAATAGTTTAATTAATTGGTCATACCACCATCACAAGATAACTCTTGTCAGTATCGTCTTATACTTGGCAGCATAATCTTCTTATCACATATTACAGATAATTAGTTTGTCTAGGATAGGGTACCTTTTTGATATCCCATTTTTGAAAGGGGTATATAAATCAACAAAAAATTGTCTAGAAAGGAGTAGGGGTTTCAAGGTCCCGGCGGAACCCCCTAGCATGTTTTGGAACTAGGTGCCCCCAACCCCCCCCCCACGAGTTCCATACCTGGTAGTTCTTACAGTTGGTATTTCTACTGTATTTCGTATCTAAAAGGATAATTACATTCTTTTTTAAATTAATGATGTCATTTAAATAAATGGGGTTTCTATTATGTAAAATTTTTAAACTTTCTATGCAATTGTACTCGGTCTTCGGACACTTAATGATGGTAATTTAGATTTTTCAAGTAATTCTTCATATGACAGCTCAAAGTCATCATAAATTAATATCAAGTCTCTCTCTTGAATTTTTTCTATCTTTTTGTATTCTTTTGAGAACAAAAGTGCCAAGTAAGTGGACAATGATTAAATTAGATAATTTGAAAGAGTAATATATTGTCAGACGTCCAAGCCTATTCAAATATTTACCAATTCTTTTTAAAACATTTAATTGGCGAGATGACTCTGTGACAATTTCTGAAATATGCATATCAAAATTTAACTCTATTTAATCTATTGTATCCCCCAGTAATTTAACATCTTTTTCGAAAACAATTTTGTTACCATTTAATTCAAAAACAATATTTTTATCAAAAGTTTTTTCCCAATTGCCAAAGCCTGAAATTTATCAAGATTGACCTGCATTAAATTATTGGAAAATCAATCCAACATTGTATGACTATCCTTGTCTAGAGTTTTAATACCTTTATCTAAATTACTGTCCGTATAAGATAATGTATTATCATCAGCATAAATGTATTTTACACTTTCTTTTACACTATGAAAGATATCATTTAAAAATATATTAAAAAACACAGGCCAAAGAATAGATCTATGCGGTACTCCTTTTTATGATTTTGATTGGTTTAATTAAACCCTGAATACCGTTTTCCGTTTCTGATTGAATGAACGTTAAATATCAAATAGTGATTTCGGTTTCTCGTTTCCCATTGGCTAAATAACTAAATACCGAAGTCACTGTGAATCCACTTTCTGCATATGCGCATTTCGACAACTTATGTCTCATCAGTGCAGATAAAATCTAAACGTTTGGAAGACCATAAACTCAAATATGTTTAAAAACTGACAGAGAACAAATAACCAAAGTGATCTAAATTTAAAGCCAAAATCAGCTAAGGACAGAGCTTTGCATGAGGGAGATACTCCTTAGTTTTCACTAAAATTTACAAAATTTTAGATATTGGAAGGTTTCAAAAATAATCGGCTTTCGGGTCAGCACCGAAGTACTGACTACTGGGCTGGTGAATACCCTCGGGGACTAACAGTCCACCAGCAGTGGCATCGACCCAGTGGTAACAAATAACTAAATACCGAAGTCACTGTGAATCCACATTCTGCATATGCGCATTTCGACAACTTATGTCTCATCAGTGCAGATAAAATCTAAACGTTTGGAAGACCATAAACTCAAATATGTTTAAAAACTGACAGAGAACAAATAACCAAAGTGATCTAAATTTAAAGCCAAAATCAGCTAAGGACAGAGCTTTGCATGAGGGAGATACTCCTTAGTTTTCACTAAAATTTACAAAATTTTAGATATTGGAAGGTTTCAAAAATAATCGGCTTTCGGGTCAGCACCGAAGTACTGACTACTGGGCTGGTGAATACCCTCGGGGACTAACAGTCCACCAGCAGTGGCTCCGACCCTAAACTATGAATAGCGGTTTCGGTTTAAACACAAATTCCGATACCAATCGGAAACTATGGGTATAGTATTTCGCCGAAAACCCCTAGTTTCCAATTGAAATTGAACGGAAACTAGGGATTTTCGGCGAAATACTATAGCTACCGATCGGAAACCCCTACTTTACGTGCGGTATACCTGGTATTTTGCACGAAAACTCCTAGTTTTCGTTCTAAAAGTAGAAAAGTTTGATCTTAAACTAATCATTGTTTAAGAAATATTTCATTACTCTGTCATACTCCAACTATCCATTCATTAAAAAAATAATTGATAAATTTTAAAATGATTCTGTAAATCAGGAGGTAGAAATATAGAAATCACGTGAACTGACTATGAAAATTCTGAAAAATCCAAAAACGAATGTATAAAATATTAAATTATGAATTTAGACAAATCACAAAAACCGTGCATTCTCAAATGAATATGTTTCCTTTTTAAGTTTAGTAAATGAATAAAAGGTAAGCATTTTACCGTAGAATATATCGAATCAGAACATTGAAGTTTTTCCCCCAACATGAGATTAGAGAAGGGGGTCAAATATAAGAAATGATTAATAAAGTGACACAAAAAATGCAAAGCAGGATTATTACTCCCGATGTCAGCGAAATGTTTAATTTTAAAATTCAAGTCTCCACCCTTTATCGTAGCTTTTGGTACTGATATGAAAATTTTCGGGACCAAATTCGAGATTCAAGTGGTAAACATGGATATAAATCGAGCATCTCTAATTCTGTAGAAATATACTAACGAGATCCGTTAAGATAAAGATGAATTATTAATGGAAAGTACATCATCAATATATCTTCAAGTAAATTGTCTGATGTAGCATCTTTATTTCTATGAGGAGTTACGAGTCCGTGACTGAATTAGTCTTGTCGGAGTATAAAAAAATGTTGCAAGAAGACGGCTAAAAATATTGCCCATTGATAAACCAATATAAATGATATATGCCCATTGGTATACCAATATAAATGATATGTCAGTTGCCTTCAGGATTCGTTTATAGAATGTCAGACTCACAAAAGGCTTAAGGCAAATCATTGAGTAATCTAAATGAATTATTTAGTATTCAGGTAACATTATTCGTTTTAACTTATATTCAAAAAGTACACAAAGTGGGCAATAAGAAAAAACCCAAAACCAAAGTTGTCGACCGCAATGGTCCTGACTTGGGACAGATATTGCAAAAGTAATTGTGGGTTAAACCAGTTTTATGCCACTTCCATGGCGGTATTGTCCCGTAGTAAATTAACAGCCATGACTAAATTTGTTTTCAGACTAACTAGAATGAGAGAAATTTTTAGCTCACCTGGCTAATGCCAGGGTGAGCTTTTGCCATCACTTTGCGTCCGTCGTCCGTCCGTCGTCCGTCCAGCGTAAACTTTTCATTCAAAGATCTTCTCCTCTGAAACTACTGGGCCAATTGCAACCAAACTTCGCCACAATAGTCCTTGGGTGGTCCCTTACAAAAAGGTGTTTTTCAGGTCCTTGCGATATCCAAGATGGCCGGAAACATAGTTTTAACATTGGACCTTATGGGAAAACACATTCAAACATCTTCTGCTCTGAAACTACTGAGCCAATTGGAACAAAACTTGGCCACAATAGTCCTTAGGTGGTCCCTTGCAAAAAATGTCTTTTTCACGTCCATGCTACATCCAAGATGTCTGCCAGCGGGGGACAAAATTTTAACATTCCACCCTATGGGGAATACATTCAAAGATCTTCTCTGAAACTACTGGGCCAAGTGGAACCAAACTTAGCCACAATAGACCTTAGTTGGTCCCTTGCAAAAAGGTGTTTTTCAGGTCAGCGCGATATTCAAGATGGCGGCCAGCAGGGGACATAGTTTAAACATTTGACCCTTTGGGAAAACACTTTCAAAGATCTTTTTTTCTGAAACTACTGAGCCAATTGGTACCAAACTTGTCCACAATGGTCCTTGGGTGGTCGCTTACAAAAAAGGTGTTTTTATGGTCCATGCGATATCCAAAATGCCCGTCAGCGGGAAACATAGTTTTAATATTGGACCTTATGGAAAAACATTCAAACAACTTCTCCTCTGAAACTATTTGGCCAATTGGACCCAAACTTAGCCACAATAGTCCTAAGGTGGTCCCTTGCAAAAAATGTGTTTTTCAGGTCAGCGCGTGATTCAAGATGGCCGCCAGCGGGAACCATAGTGAGCAGGCCACAGTTTCGTAAATTTTACTAGGGTACTTATCGGAGCGTGTACTCCTGGTTTTAGCTTTTACTATATTATTTATCAGTTTGAATAGAAAAAATCAAGTTTTATATGTTCATTTGCAAGATAGCATGCCTATCTTTAATTTTAAATGCCACAAATAAATATTTAGAATTAATTAGGATTATTTTAAAAGTAAACAATGAAGGGGAGACTACTCAATTTTTGCATCCTGTGAAAAGAGCACATTTTTCAACTTGTTCTTTGAGGAAAAATAGCTTTCTACGGAGCCGATCAGCCCTCATTCAAAGTACAATTTTTAGAATACTCATGTTCTGTCTTTTACGGGGAAACAAAGTTTGAACACCATACATTCGTGGAAAATGTTGTTTTGAATGGCTGAAAATGTATGTTTTTGGTATTTTTGAAGCACTGAGAACAGTTATTTGTCAATGTTTGTATACTGTTGTTTCCACTAGTAGAATTTGATATCATATTTATTTTTATTATGCCTTTGCGACGATAAGTCGGGGGGGGGGCATATTGTTTTACCCCTGTCTGTCCATCCGTCCGTCCGTCGTCCATGCACCGGGGGTACATGGTTTGTCCGCACAACTCCTCCTTCAGTTTTTATGCTAGAAAGTTTTTATTTTGCAGATCATTTATACATATATTGAAGATGTGCATGTAAAAAGGATTTAGATTTTGGTGCATTTTTTATAAAAATATACATTGTTGTACTGAGTCATTTTTGGTGATTTTTCATAGAGGGTACATAGTTTGTCGGCGCAACTCCTCCTACAGCTTTAATGCTAGGAAGTTTTTATATTGCAGATCATTTATACATATATTGAAGATGTGCATGTGAAAAGGATTTAGATTTTGGTGCATTTTTGATAAAAATATACATTGTTGTACTGAGTCCTTTTTAGGGATTTTTCATAGAGTGTACATAGTTTGTCCGCGCAACTCCTCCTACAGCTTTAATGCTAGGAAGTTTTCATTTTGCAGATCATTTGTAACTATATTGAAGATGTGCATGTGGTAAAGATTTTGATTTTGGTTATTTTTTGTCAAAATTATACATTGTTGAACTTAGTCATTTTTGGCGTTTTTGTGATAGAGGGTACATAGTTTGTCCGCACAACTCCACCTACAATTTTGATGCTAGAAATTTTTTTATTTTCCAGATAATTTGTACTGATATTGAAGATGTGTATGTGGGAAGGATTTTGATTTTGATGCATTTTGGAAAAAATACACATTGTTGAACTTAGTCATTTATTGGGTGAATTATTAATAGAGGGCACACAGATTGTCCGCACAACTCCTCCTACAGTTTTGATGCTAGAAAGCTTTTATTTTACAGTCATTTGTACCTATATTGAAGATATGCATGTGGTATGTATTTTGATTTCGGTTCTTTTTCATTCAAAAATATACATGGTTAAACTTTTAATTTTTTGATGATTTAGTAAAAGAGGGTACACAGTTTATCTGTGCAACCAAGGGTAACATGTGTTTAGCGGGGGCATCATATGTGTCTTACAGACACAAATATTACTAAAAAATCCCAATTTGATTCAACCTTGAGCGGGGGCATGTCATCCTCTAGTTTCAAAGTAAAGTCCACATCAAGAGCATTGTTTTGGTATATAACAATCCACAGTTGCTAAGAAAAACAGATCCTCCAGTGGGGGGGGGGGGGGGGTGGTTTCACCCCACTGTTTACTTAGGTGACGCTGGAAAAACCTGTGTACTGCACCCTTTAAATCATATATCAGAGCTTAAGATCAGCTGGAAATGTAGAATATATTCATCAATGATATATCTTCCATTGGTAAAAATACAGGTTTAATTGTATATTTAATTATAACAATATTCATAACATCAATTTCAGTCTGTTAATTCACAAAAGTCCATAGCAACCAAACCCAGTTCTTTTAATGGAAAGATATACATTTCTTCTATTAAATTTTGACGGGTCATTTTCAGCGACTTTAAAAATGCAACCTCTTTTGTCATAACTTTATTAGTATTTAATTTACAGCAAATAAAAAATTGTATCAAAATGCTCGGCATTTAGTGAACAACAATAATACATATATAAATATGACCGCTTTTCCATACTAATTAACTTTGACGAAACATCAAGTGGAACATTCTTAACCGAAATGATAAAAAACTGACCGCTGTGAAAAAAATTAAGCATATGCTTGCTTTGACTAAAATGATGCATTTTATTGGAAATTTGGTATTTTTTAAAATTTTTTTTACTACTGAACTAGTAATTTGGCTGAACAAGTGGGTATTATAAACTCTTTTTCCAGAAAATGTGAAATAATAGCACTTAGAGCACACTGTACACCATTCAAGTATTGAATTTTCTGTTGTGCACCAAATTCAGAAAATATTGACCCTTTGTAAAGATTCATAATTCAGTTATTTTCTTTAGGACTGATAAACTATAGATATCAATGTGATCGCAACGTCAAAGAGATGCATGAAAATTTAAAAAAAAACTAAGAAATCAAGTGAAAAATGTTGCCTTAAGTGAGCAGGCCACAGTTTCGTAAATTTTACTAGGGTACTTATCGGAGTGTGTACTCCTGGTTTTAGCTTTTACTATATTATTTACCAGTTTGAATAGAAAAAAATCAAGTTTTATATGCTCATTTGCTAGGTATCATGCCTATCTTTAATTTCAAATGCCACAAATAAAAATTTAGAATTAATTAGGATTATATTAAAAGTAAACAATGACTACTCCATATTTGCATCCTGTGAAAAGAACACATGTTTCAACTTGTACATTAAGGAAAAATAACTTTCTTCGGAGCCATTCAACCCCCATTCAAAGTCCAATTTTTAGAATACTCATGCTCTGTCTTTTAGGGGATACAAGGTTTGAACACCATATATTCGCAGAAAATGTTGTTTGGAATGGTTGCAAATGGTATGTTTTTGGTATTTTTGAAGCAATGAGAACAGTTATTTGTCAATGTTTGTATACCATTGTTTCGATTAGTAGAATTTGATATCATATTAATTTTTATTTCAAAGTAAAGTCCACATCAAAAGCATTGTTTTGGTATATAACAATCCATATTTGCAAAGAAAAACAGATCCTCCAGTGGGGGGATGGTTTCACCCCACTCTTTACTTAGGTGACGCTGGAAAAAAACTGTGTACTGCACTGATAGTTTTAACATTGTACCCTATGGGAAAACACTTTCAAAGATCTTCTTTTCTGAAACTACTGAGCCAATTGGTACCAAACTTCGCCACAATAGTTACTAGGTGGTCCCTTGCAAAAAAGGTGTTTTTCAGGTCAGCGCGATATTTTGGATGGCCGCCAGCGGGAACCATACATTGGACCCTATGGGAAAACAGGTCAGCGTGATATTCAACATGGCGGCCAGCGGGGAACTTAGTTTTTACTGTGAACTCTATAGGAGAACACATTCAAAGATCTTCTCTCCTCTGAAACTACTGAACCAGTGGGACCAAACTTGGTCAAATAGTCTTTATGTGGACCCCAGAAAAAAAAACTTTTTTTAGATCAAACTTTATCCAAGATGGCTGCCAGCAGGGAATATAGTTAAAATTGGACCCCATGGGGAACAGAGGTCTTCTCCCGTTAAACTAATTAGGCATATTGGAACTATAGTTTAACTATATATATATATATGGGCTTTTTGACATTAAATGTCTATGTTAATTAAGAACCAGGTGAGCAATACAGGCTCTTGAGAGCCTCTTGTTTTAAGGCAAAAACATAAGGATCGGATTTAAATTGTTGAAATTGCAGCTCAAAGACTCCCAATTATATTTTTATATTGAAACGGGCGAGTCAAATAGGCAAGAAATAAATTCGGTCTGTCTCATGATGCAAAAATTTTATCTTCAGGATTTTTTATCATACTGATTGTTGTCATTGTGGTTTTGGTGTTTTTGGGAAGAACAGGCAGATTACAGCCAGCTAAACAGCGAATGACAGCAGGCATACGAACGATCCGAAATACAATAAGGGTTCCTAGACATTCTGGTGGTTTTAATGTAAGTTTATATATTCTTAACTAATTCAGATATTCAATACTATAAGCCTATTGACATGTGCGAAAATGGAGAAGAAAAAGGAACACAGAGTTTAAAAATACAATGAATTTTCAGTATCTTAACGGGAGCAGTTTAAAAAATCAGAACTAATTATCACAGCCAATAGCAGTGACAATCATATAAATGTGAACTAAACCATCAGAGACCCTAATGCAAAATAGCGTCTTTTATATAATAAGCACAAAAAAAAAATAAATTTGTTTCATGATTATTATTTTCCACACTTGTTGCAATGATTATATTCAGCTGTTACAAATATTTCAGTTTGTATTAATCTTTTATTTTCAATACAATCTTCTGTTGATTGATACTGATCATCTCACATGGTTACGTGAACAGGCTTGATAAATAAATAGCACATCCAAAAGACAAATTAATCACACAAAACTCGGACAGAAGTATGCCAGGGTGAACTTTTGCAATCACTTTTATCCGGCGTCCGTCGTCCGTCCCTCTGTCATAAACTTTTGCAGTAAAGAACCACAATTGATTTGAACCAAAATTGGCATGAATGACGCTTATACATGTAGTGTTATTATTTTGGTGTTGATCCGTCATCAAACATGGCCACCAGCGGCTCACCTAGTTAAAACTTGTTTGGTCGGGAAAAGGGATGCTTGGGTACTTAAAAACCGGGTTAACTCTACCGCTAACTTTTGCTAGATTTCTAAGCAGTTAAAACATTGATATGTGATGCTGTTTTCATCATTCCCTGAGTTACCTGTAGGGACCCGCTCCCCTGACCATTTGGGAAGCTGGATGTACCTGCTGCTGTTTATTGGCTTTATGTATTTTTTCGAACAAAATATGATATACTATACTGTACAGCATGATCTTCTTTCAAGGTAAAATGGTGCAAGGTACATGTATGATTAAATTAAACAGAAATGGTTATACCAATTTACTAAATTAAATCTGTAATGCACTAATCAATTTTATTTAGCATATCAATATGTCTTAATCTGTACATGTCAGTCTGTCACTTGTCATCTGGTCTAAACCTCTTCTGCATATATGTAGCTCAATGACTTTGTAAAGTCTGCGTCATAGTATTCCACTCAGATTAATTTCTGAGTAACATTTGTATTGTGATATTTTGAGACAACATATTTGTAGTATTTAATACATCTTAACTTGTACATTTTGTACATGTCAGTCTGTCACTTGTCATCTGGTCTCAACACCTTATGCATAGCTCAATGACTTTGTAAAGTCTGCATCATAGTATTCCACTCGGATTAATTTCTGAGTTATTGTGATATTTTGAGACAATATATATTTAGTATTTAATACATCTTAACTTGTACATGTCAGTTTGTCACTTGGTCATCTGGTCTCAACCCCTTAGGCATAGCCCAATGACTCTGTAAAGTATGTGTCATAGTTTTTCACTCGGATCAATCTCTGAGTTATTGTCATATATTGAGACAATATTTTTGTAGTATATAAAACATGTTAGCGTGTACATGCCAGCCGGACACCTGTCATATAACTGGGACCTCTATTTAATGGCTCAGTGAATTTGTTAATTTTGATATAAAGGTTCATCACTCAGCACTTGTTACACTTCTACTATATATATTAAGTTTATCGTTACATTTTTAGATGGTACATACTACTCTGACACCTGTCAAGTGACTTTGACCTTATTTTCACGGTTCAGTGATTTTGTTAATTTTTTTACTTTTATCCTTGGTGTGTTCATTTTCCACCAACTTTTCAGTTTCATCGTTACATCTTTGTGGACACATGCAAGTCTGAAACTTGCCAAGAATTAAACCTTGGCCTATTTTCACAGTTTTTATGCCCCGCCACGAAGTGGAAGTGGAAGGGGCATATAGATTTGCCCTTGTCCATCCGACGGTACATCCTGACGTTAAGTTTTGCGTTTAGGTCCATATTTTGGTAACCACATGTAATATTTTAATATTATTACATTAGTACATGCACCATGGTTAGTACAACATTAGGGATCTATGACCTACTTTTTAGGCTTGAGTGACTTTTGTTAAATTTTGCGTTTAAGTCCATTTCTCATCAACTACACATCATACCACAATGATGATTCATCAAATTAATCACCTTGATGAGTACTACCCAAATCATTAAGAATTAAGTGGCTTTGACCTATATTTTATGCTTGAGTGACTTTTGTTAAATCTTGCATTTAAGTCCATTTCTCATCAACTACACATCATACCACAATGGTGTTTCATCAGATTAATCACCTTGATGAGTACTACCCAAATCATCAAGAATTAAGTGGCTTTGGCCTATATTTTATGCTTGAGTGACCTTTGTTAAATTTTGCATGAAAGTCCATTTCTCATCAACTACACATCATACCATAATGGTGTTTCATCAGATTAATCACCTTGATGGGTACAATCCAAATCAAGGACAATTTAGCGTCTCTGAGCTACATTTTATGCTTGAGTAACTTTTGGTAGATCCTGTGTATTAAGACCATTTCTAAACAACTACACAACATAACATTATGATGTTTCATGAAATGACTCATTTCAGTGAAAACTACCAAATTCTTAGACAATTCGTTGACTTTGACCTACTTTTTACACTTGAATGACTTTGCTAAATTTTTACATTAGGCCAATTTATTAGTAACTTTGTGGTTAATCAAAGAAATGAGTACTGCTTAATTCATGGATAATTTTATAACCTGACCAATATTTCATGCTTCAGCGACTTGAGACGGGTAATTTTTGTTTACGTCTATTGCTAAACAAATATTAAATGAAGAGCAATATGTACTTCTTGATGATTCCAGCCCAATTCAGTGACAGGGAATTAAATTCCATTGATGATTGGCTTAGGTTATCTATTGCGATAAATTTGTCGGTGGGGTATATATTCATTGACTTTGTAGGGAATATATGTCATCCTGATATCTATAGCTTACTGACTTTGCAGGGTTTATATATGCATCATGTCCATTTCTCAGTGACTTTTAAACTATCACACTCTCAGTATTTGGATTCAACAATATAACTTTGTGTATACAATCTGTTGAGTACCTTTGATTGATTATTATTATTATTAATCCCATTATAAATTTGATGTATATATTTCACCTCCAGATTTTAAAAAAAAATTCCGTTGTATATCTATCCTTATCTGTACTTTTATATTTATATAACAATTATTTACATTGAACTTCGGAACTGAGCACTGTACATTTGTGTATATGTGTAAATTTGGTTTACAATGGTAAATATAAGTATGATGTATATATGTTTCTCTTGTGTCTTGTTTTTATGTCGCATCTTTGCACCATTCTCAGGAACTACATGAATTGTATGCTTTCAACGCTAAAAACGAAACATGAATATATTTATGAACTTCTGTTTTGGCACTATATTTCTATATGTTTTTTGGCATATATTTATTGAAACTTTAAATGGAGTTAAAAACCTTTTTCATCATTGGTTGTTTTCTTACACTTTTCTTTTTATTGATTTTTAATTTTATTGAAAGAGAACCTATATGTGTATACACTTGGGTGTTGGGGGTTGGGAATTATTTATGGTATAAAACTGCAACTGTAACATTTGTATTTATATGTGTGCCTTTTATATCTAGTATTATAGGAAAATTTGGAGAGTATGAAATATATACGAAAATATTTTTATACTTTGTCACTGAGTATCTAAATAGTATTTTACTGCAGGTTGTGTACTTGAGTTTAATATGTCTTCTATAACAGTAGGTTCAATTAACTGTAGGGGACTGGCAGATTCTGTCAAACGAAATGATATCTTTATGAAATGTAAAGAATCATATGATATTACAGTGTTAGTTGATACTCATTCTTGTACAGAAAATGAAAAAAAGTGGTCTCATGAGTGGGGATACATTGCCCGGTTTAGCTTTTGCTCCAGCAGAAGCAGAGGAGTAGCAATACTTTTCAAAAACTCATTTGAATTTAAAATTCATCAAGAGTTTATGGATTTAAATGGGAATTACATAATTTTAGATATTAATATACAAGATTATAGGTTAACATTAGTGGCACCATATGGTCCCAATGGTGATAACCCTGATTTTTTCCAAAAAAATTGAAGACAAAGTTACACTGTTGGGCAACACTTCCATCATAATGGTGGGTGATTGGAATGTTGTTCAAGAGTATGATATGGATACTATTGGTTATTCAAATAAAAATAATCCAAAATCTCAACTTAGAATAAAGGATATGGAAAACAATCTTGATATAGTTGACATTTGGAGGATGAAACATCCTAATGTAAAACGATATACATGGAGGGGGCCAAACCGAAAACAAAGTAGATTAGATCACTTTTTAGTCTCATCGGATATTGAGTCATCTGTAATGGCAACAGATATAGGAGTCAGCTATAGAACAGACCACTCACCGGTTAGTCTTAAACTACAGTTTTTAGATTTAAGCAGAGGTCCAGGAACTTGAACTTCATGATGTTGAATTTGTAAATAAAATAAAAGAAGTCATAAAAAATGTGATTGTTGAATATGAAGTGGATCCAAACATTGATTTTGATAACCCAGAAAACGTTTTCTCTATTGACAGCCATCTACTATGGGAGAGTATGAAAATGAAAATAAGGGGGGCATCTATATCATATAGTTCATGGCTTAAAAAAGAAACAGATAAACAGGAAAAGGAATTATTTGCCAAATTAGCTTTATTGAATAATAACCTTTCTGAGAATATAGGTAGTGGAGCCAATATAGATAAATTAATAGAAGATATAGAAAAAGTAGAAAAGGAAATAAGAATTATAAGAGATAAAAAGATAAGTGATATAATTACAAGGGCAAAAGCAAAATGGCAAGCAGAAGGGGAGAGAAGTACCCGTTATTTCTGTAACTTAGAAAAAAAAAATTATACTGAAAAGGTGATTTCAAAACTATTTGTTAGAAATGAGGAAGTAATTACAGATCCTAAATTAATTATGTTAGAACAAAAGGAATTTTATAAAAAAAACTGTATACTAGTTCAAATCCAAAATTAGAAAATATTCATAAATCACTATTTTTGAATAATGAAAATCCTTATATTATAAAACCATCAGAGGAAGAAATACTATCCTGTTAAGGAAATATAACCTTACAGGAATGTCATAGTGCTTTGAAGAATATGAAGAACTTCAAGTCTCCCGGTATAGATGGCTTCACAGCAGAATTCTACAAGTTTTTTTGGAATGATATAAAATATGTTCTGCTAAATAGTCTAAATGAAAGTTTAGAAAAAGGAAAGTTTTCTATAAGTCAACGCCAAGGTATGATTACATGCTTACCTAAAGAAGGTAAAAATAAAAATTATATGAAAAATTGGCGTCCAATCACACTCCTAAATGTAGATGTAAAATTAGCATCAGCCTGTATAGCCAGCAGATTAAAACCGGTTTTACAGAATATTATAAGAGAAACTCAAAAAGGTTTTTTGAAAGGAAGGTATAATGGGGAATGTATAAGAATTATTATGGATTTAATAGAAAAATTGGAAGAGGTTCCTGGACTCCTGGTTTTGATAGATTTTGAAAAAGCTTTTGATATGGTTGAGTGGTCATTTATCGAAAAAACTTTAGAATTTTATGGTTTTGGTCCTTCATTATGTAAGTGGGTAAAAGGTTTATACTGTGATATAACAAGTACAGTGATGAATAATGGACACTTGTCACCCTTCTTCTCCCTTGAGAGGGGGTTAGGCAGGGAGATCCATTATCCCCATATCTATTTATTTTAGTTCTTGAGTTACTGAGGGCAGCACTCAAGAATGACCCAAATATGGGTGGTGTTAAGATAAATGATTCAGAATATCTATTAAGCCAATATGCAGATGACTCTTCCCTTACCTTGGATGATGATCCAAAATCACTAGAAAGTGCGTTATTTATCTTTGAAAAATTCTCTGAATGTGCTGGACTAAGAGTAAACTTGGAGAAAACAGAGGCAATATGGATTGGCTCAAAGATTGGTTCAGAAGAATCCTTTTTACCCGATAAAAATCTAGTTTGGAACACATCGGGTAAATTTAAATTATTGGGTATTAATTTTAATTTGTTTGATAAAGATAAAACATTGTGTAACTTTTCAGAAAAAATTTCGAAATTGCGAAATCTGTTAAATTTGTGGGTTTATAGGGATTTAACATACATCGGTAAGGTTACTGTGATAAAAACTTTAGCCTTGCCTCTGTTGTTTCAATGTTTGATAGTTCTGCCAAACCCTGCAGACCCAGTTTTTCAAGAAATACAAGATATTTTCTGTAAATTTATTTGGGATGGAAAACCTGATAAAGTTAAAAGATCAGTGATGGTTAATGATTTAGAGGATGGGGGTTTGAGGGTACCTCATATCCGGTCTTTCTGTTATGCACTGAAAATGACATGGTTGACGAAACTGCTTGATCCCCTTAACCATTCTCCTTGGAAAATATTACTGTTAAGTACTCTAGAAGAATTTGGTGGTGATAAAGTTTTGACACTGAATAAAGAGGGCATGGAGTGGGTTTCAAAGAAATTAAATGCATTTTGGAAGGATCTTATTTATAACTTTTCAAAACTTATTGAGGAGGATAATTCGATTGAATTAGAAGATTCATACAATATTTTGTCACAACTTTTGTGGCTGAATAGAAATATACAAATTAGTGGTGAAATGATAATTAAAACAAATTATAGTAAAATGGTGTTTATTTTGTAAGAGACTTGCTTTCAGAAAATAACAATTTTCTTAATTACACTGAATTTGTGGAAAAATATCAGAATTTGTCCACAAATTTTATTGAATTCTATAGTATCGTAAGTGCGATCCCAGTAGAGTGGAAAAGAGCAATTGCTGGAAAAGAAAGACTGGATATAATGGATACCATTTACATTGACAAATTGAAAAAATGTCAGAAGTCAAGTAAATTCTTTTATAAAATTTTTGTTGGTAGTGTCAAAGAAAATCCTATCAAATCTCAGGAGAAGTGGTCTGAGACACTAAATCTTAAGATTGATAATTGGAATGAAGTTTATTCAAATGTCTTTTCTGTAACTAGGAATACACAGCTGCAGAATTTTCAGTTTAAATTGCTGCATAGAATACTTGCTACAAACTCTCTTTTATTTAAGTGTAAGATAAAAGAAACAGAACTGTGTACTTTTTGTTTTGAAACACCAGAAACATATCAACATTTATTCTGGGAATGCTGTCATACCAAACATTTTTGGTGATCCATATGTGATTTTTTCTCTAATCATAATCTAGTTTTGAACCCAGATATTTCAGTTATAATTCTCGGATTAAATCTATTTAGACTAAATGATTGTATTGAACAACATGTGTTTCTAGTTTTAAAATATTACATTTATGTATGTAGATGCAAGAATAAGCTTCCTTGCATTAGAGGGGGGATTGAATTCTTAAAATACTATATGCAAATAGAGAAACTTTCGACTGAATTTTTATCTTCCCCTCATAGAAATTTCATTCAGAGTAAACTGTTGCGTTTAGAGGAGGTTCTCAGTGACTGAGTTATATTTTTATATATATATTTTTTTTCTCCGAAATGTTTGTGCTCTTTCTCAAAAAAATGATACACATTTCATATGTACTTTTCCAAGCTTAATTTGATGCTAAAGGATAAATATAGTTGACTGTCTTTTTGTACACTACATTTTATGTCTGTAATACTGTCTTCTATCTATGTAATGTGTACTACAAGTATGTCAATAATACTTTTGTCTCTTGTTTATGTAAATGTTATCAGTTGCTATAAAAATAAAGAATTGCAAAAAAAAAAAACTTTTGCTAGTACCGATACCAAGTCATGCTCTCCCGAGTTCCTGTCGCATGAAGGGTGTTTATGAGGTGTTGACCAAGTTTTATTACTTTGGTGCTGATCTGTCATTCAATATGGCGGCCACCGCCAAACTTAATTTAACATTTGACCTTATGGAAAATGTATACAAATAATTCTGACTGGATTAAAACCAAATGTTTTGGTGCCGATTAGACATCCAAAAAGGCCGCCAGCATCGAAACTTTGCTTAACATAGGACCCTTTTAAGAAATGCATATTAAGGTCTTCTTCTCAAGAATTGCTGAACCAGAGTTGACTCTAGTAATGCTAATGGCGTGCTTTTCAAGTGCTGTTATTTCAGTGCAGATCTGTCATCCAACTTGGCTGCTAGTGGTAAAACATACTTTAAAATTGAAACCTTTGAAAAAGCATACACAGATCTTCTAGAGAACCACAAAATTGGTTATATGCAAACATAGCATGAATAATTTTTATGAAGCGCTGACCAAGTGTTGTTACTATGGATCCGATCTGTCATCCAACATGGCCGCCAACGGGGAAACTTACGTTCACATTGGCCTCTTTGGGGAAAAGCATCTGAAGATCTTTTAGATAACCACTGAATTTATTTTAACGAAACATAATATGAATGCTACTTATGAGATGCTGACCACCTGTAATTACTTTGGTGCCGATCAATCATCCAACATAGCCGCCAGCAGTGAACATAATTAAATATTGGACTCCATAAACAAGCCCTATAAAATTGTACAGGCAATTTGGGCAGCAGATACTATCTTGACTAGCATACGCTACAAGCTGAAATCAAGCGTGACATGTAGGTAAAACTTATCATATTTGGTGCATTATTAAATATTTTTAAACAGTGTCATCGTAATCTTATAATGGGGAACCTCTTTTCACAGTTTAAAGCTGTAATGTCAACTAATAAAAATCTAATTTCGTTGTTGAACTTGCAAGTTTTCACTTTTGTAGCATTTTTCTTTGAAACAGCATATTTATCGTAGTAATTTTTAATTCATTTCATAAATTTAGGGATTTCTTTATCATTACCTAACTATAGGACTTTATCAAATGATGAATAAATTTGAAATAAGTGGATGAATTTATTCTGTGATGATTTTGTGGCTGACGCGCAGAGCAGTTTGAAATAGCTTAAATGGCAATCACATCACTGACAGCGGATGTTAGCAATCGGGACCAGATCCAATAAAATGTATCAGAATTGCAAACATTATTTGCATACGTGTAATTACATATCAAATATATAAAACAACATTCGTTCTTCCTCTTCCATAAAATGTAGGAAGAGATTCTTGAGCTTGTGACCTGTTTTGGGGCTGATATATGCAATTTATGTATCTAAAACCTCTGTTGCTCTAACTTCGAAAGCCTCTTAATTAAAACCGGTAATAAATGATGAAATAATAATAGTATAAAATTAATGATTTAACGTGGAATCCGCCTATCTCAGCGGTGCTTTTAGTTTAAAATTGGACTTTTCCGTCTAATAACTTTTTCTTTAGAACTGCTGAATGGGTTTGAACCGAACTGATCATGAATGATTCGTATGAGCTGCTTATCAAGCATTTATAATTTGGTACCGATCCGTCATCCAACATGGCCGTCAGCGATAAAACTTAGTTTAAAATTAGTCCCTATATGGAAATGCATACAAAAGTCGTCTTCCTCTAGAGAACCATTAAAATGAATTTAAACCAAATATGGCTGGCATGAATAATACTTGTGAAGTGATGACCAAGTGTTGTTATTTTTGTGCCGATCCGCCATCCAACATGGCCGGCAGCTGTGAATTTGGTTAAGCATTGGAAACCGTGGAAATGCATACCAAAACTTCTTCCGCTACTTTGGTGTTGACCTGTCGCCAAAGATGGCCGAGATAAGTGAACTGAGATTAGCATTTGACCCCAAGAGAAATGCATACAAAGATCTTCCTCTAGAAAATCACTGAATGGATTTTAACCAAACATGGCTGGCATGAATGATACTTGTGAGGTGCAGACCAATAATTTTCATTTTGATGTTATATTGCTGCCAGCGTAGAAACTTAGTTGATCATTGGACGCCAATAGGTCGCCATAGGTGAACTAACTTTAACATTGGACACTCTGGGTAAATCCAAACAAAGATCTCCCAGAGAAACATCGAATGGATTTAAACCAAACATGGCATGAATGATGCTAATGAGTTGCTGACCAATAATTTTCATTTTGATGTTATATGGCTGCCAGCGTTGAAACTTAGTTGAACATTGGACCCCATGAAATGCGTGCAAAGATCTTATAGATTACCGCTGAATGGATTTAAACAAAACATAGCCTGAATGATTTTGTGAGGTGCTGACCAAGTGTTCTACTTTGGTTCCGATCTATCATCCAAGATGGTCGCCAGAGGTGAACATAGTTGAACATATTGAACCCTATATCTTCTTTTAGAGAACTGCTGAATGGATGGCCAAAAGTGTGAAATAAAGTTTAACATAGGACCGAAAGGGAAATGAATTTAAAGATTTTTTCCTCTGAAACTACCTTTCCAAATGGAACTAGACTAGGTCATCATAGTCCTTGAATTATCCCCGTCTATTATTATTATTTTTTGACTTTGTTCGTACCTCATCCAAGATGGCCTCTAGCGAGGAACATACCTGAACATGGAAACCTATTGGAAATAACATTCAATAATATTCTTCTCTGAAACTACTGAGCTAAGCGAAACCAAATTTAGTCACAATAGTCCTCGCCCGGTCTACTTCAAAGTGTGTGATTTTTATGGTCGTATCTTAACCAAAATGGCCGCCAGCTGGGAATTTAGTTAAACTTAGGATCCTATGAGAAATGCACAAAAAGTCCTCCGAACATGTGTAATAATTTGAGTAAACTTTAAACATTAGTCCTTTGATGATCATCTTCAAAGTATGCAAAATACATGTTCGTATCTCATCCAAGGCAGCTGCTAGCGTAGATTAGCATATGGTCCTTTTGAAAATGCATTCAAATATCTCTGAAACTATTTGAACAATTTTGATTAATTTTATAACAAACTGGTGGTCATCCATCACCATAGATGGCCGCAAGCAGTGAATATAGTGCACAAAAGGACCCATGTGAGCGACACTTGCTCTTGAGTACCCTTGGCTACAAATAATACCGGTTCTTGAAAATGTCACATGCTTTTCCGTCACTTGTCGGGAGCTTCGTCTCATGCAAGTTCGTGATTTCCGGAAAACGACAAACATAATACACGATATGAAATACCGATACGGAAGTTTATTAGAGCCATTTAAGTGTTTTCCTTTTTTGAAATTTCTAAACATTGTCTTGGATACCTAAGATGATAACTTGGATTTTATATAGAAACCTCATGAGTATCCATGACAACAAAATAATTTTTTTTAGTTCTGAATTTTAACGCAAACTTGAACCATAATCACTCATAAAGAAGATAAAGGTCAAAATTACCATTTCTTTTTATCTGGATCCTTGTGACATACTTACTGACAAAATCCTCTATCTGGTCTATAGCATTATTTAGGGTCTGGACTTTAACGCTAATTTTAACCCAAGGCACTCATGCGTGCAATATGAGTCGGGATGACCCAGTTTTTTAAAAGGAACCATGTAACTATCGAAGGCACATCTAACGATATAATATCATTCTTCTATCTGCACCAGTATTGCAGAACTGAATTTTAACCAAAAATAGAATAGCTCATGAATGAAATAAGGGTCAAAGGTGCCATGACTTTTATCAGGCACCTCATGGATATCCAAAGTATCAACGAAAAAGCATTATTTTCCGCCAACTCTTGTATCTGAAATCTTGCTTTTATGGCAATCTTTAACTTACGTCAATCATGCATGAAAAATTAGTCAAGGTCACCCAGTTTTATAAGGACCTTTTGACGATCCAAAGCGCTCTACCGACAAAATATCCCCGATGTACTTGCTAAAGCATCTCATTTTTGGGTGAAGAACAACAACAGAAGCGTTGTTCCATTGCGAGGCTTTACCATATATATTTGGAGAGACTTTGTCTTACGTGTCTACTCCATTTCCTCTCGTTCTTTATTTAAACAAAATTTATGACCTTAGTCACTAAGGCATGAAATATAGGACACAGTGACCAACATCAAATACCCACGACAAAACATCATTAAAAATTATCATTAATAGACGGGCATGTGGCTAAGTAAATGTGACACTCTACATACCTTAAACTGGTAGTAAAAATGGTTGTAAGAATTTGTGAATATATGAATGACCGAACGACGAGCTGATAACTAGAATAAGACTTACACGGAAAGTTGAGGATATCCTTATAAGGTGTCTACATTAATGTATTGAATGTGTTGTGTCTTTATTTACTTTCAGATACGATCATGACGATGTAAACATTTTATTTTTCTTTTAGGAATCATATGCGTGGAGGGTGCGGGAGTCTCTAAGGAATGATTTTGAGTTTTAAACCAATAGTAAATTGTACAAAATAAATGAATATCAATTCTACTCAATTCCACTCCCATGCTGTTTCCAACTGTCATTTTTCTTGAATAAGGTTCTGTCACTGTTTGCCTCATCTGCTGAACACGACAGCACACATTTGCTGACAGTGAAAATTTGTTACACAAACCATCGTTCTTTGTAAAGTCTTGACAAATAAAAGCAAGGTAGAAAATATCTTAAATTTATTTAAAACAGCAAGCATTACTTTAATGAATATGCAGTTTCAAAGAAATTTGCTTCGAAAGTGTAAACATGCATTTACAACGACGATTGATAACTTTATTTTCTCTCGATTTTGTTTATTAGTTGACATTGCATCTTCAAATTTTGGAAACAGGTTCCCAATTATATCATCAACTTTCAAGCATGCTTAGTACAGCTTATAAATGCTAAAAATACAACCTAGCTGTCACCCTTAATTTCAACTTGCAGCGTCTGCTGGTCTTGAAAGTATCTGCTGCCCAAGTTGCCAGTAATAGGGTATGATACAAAGATCTCATTTTAGAGAACCGCTAAATGAAATTGAACCACAATTGTCATGAGTGATCGTTAGGGTGTGCTAATCAAGTATTGTTACATCAGTGCCGAGCTGCCATCGAACAGGGCCGCCAGCGATGAAACTTAGTTTAACATTGGACCTATGGGGAAATGCTTACAAAGATTTTCGTCTAGAGAAAAACTGAATGGAATAAAAACCAATCTGCCATCCAAAATGTGGCAAGTAGGGGACTAAGTTCGCAATATTGGCCTAAAGGGAAATGCAGACAAAAATCTTCCTCTAGAGTGCCGATGAATGGATTAACATAAACATGGCATGAATGGTTCTAAAAAACTAAGGAGTATCTCCCTCCTTCATAGGTCTGTCCTTAACTGATTTTGGCTTTCCTATTTAGATCCTATGGTTATTTGTTTTGTTGCAGTTTTTACACATATTTCGGTTTATGAATTTGCAAAGATTTCACTAGATCTGCGCTGATGAGACATAAGTTGTCGAAATGCGCATATTCAGAAACTAAATTCACAGTAATTTCGTTATTTTCTTATTTATGAGGTTCAGACCAAATGTAACTTTGGTGCTGTCACCCAACATGACATCCAGACGTGATCTTAAATCTAGATTTGACCCTAGGGAAACTGCTTGCAAAATTATCAAAGGAAATGCAGTTTGGATTTGAACCAAACTTGGTATGATTGATAGTAATGATCTGTCTTTCAATATAGCTGTCTGTGGCAAAACTTAAATTAACATTGAACGTTATGGGAAATGCATACAAAAATTATCTTTTAGAGAAGCGCTTAATAGATTTCAACTGAACAAAGCATGGATGCTACTTAATAAGTGCTGGTCAAAATTGCAAGTAGTAGGGAAAAATGGTTAAATGTTGCACCATATCTGAATAATTTTTTTGCATAGAAAATGAGACCCTTTTACATGGAAATTTATCCGAATATTTGTATCGGTCAATATCCAGCTGAGCTATACAGGCTTTTGAGAGCCTCGTGTTTATTTTACTCTTTTATCTTTCTTTACTCTCAGAACAGAGCCTATGCATCGAAAGAAGATGATGACATCTATTTCTATGGTGGAATGGATATGGCACAAGGAAATTCATGTGTAATTTCAAGGAAAGATATTTCACTTGAATCAGAATTGGCTAGAGGAAGATTCGCAGTCATTTTCTTGGCAAAATATTATAATAAAACGGAAGTTCAAACAGTTGTTGCAAAAACACTTAGAGGTATTAATCGAAAGATGTCATTTCAATTGAAAAGAAAACATAATACAGACCTGCATAAAGTCGGAATGAGCTAAGTGCTAATTTTTGAATAAAATCCATGAAAAGGGCAACTTAAGTGTAAAATTGAAATTAATTATAAAAGGATATGTAGTAAATGCACACGAGACAAAGTTTCTAGAAATACATGGTGAAACCAATCAATGGGAAAAAGTTTTTATTGCTGTTCTAATCACCATAAGGCCTTCAAAAATAATCTTAGCTCATACCTAAAACTCAGTCAAGACAGCCCCCTAGCACCGGTTTAAGCGGAATTCATTTCTCACTATCCGGCAAAACTGCATTCATTTCGTTTTACCCACGGATAATTGATCATCAACTAATATAATATTAACTTGCAAAGTGATCTTACATTTGTTACTCAACAAAGAGACTTATAGAAGACAATCACAACACATAAACTACCACAGGACACTCATCGCATCAATTGCGAAATAAAATAATTAGACGTGGGCACCATAACTATGAGATGTTCTTTCAAGAACAAGTACATCATAACTGAAATATATAGAAAGCATACATCTCATAGTTACCACTGGTCGATGCCACTACTGGTGGACTGTTAGTCCCCGAGGGTATTCACCAGCCCAGTAGTCAGTACTTCGGTGCTGACCCGATTATATTTGAAACCTTACAATATCTAAATTTTTGTAAATTTTGTTAAAAACTAAGGAGTATCTCCTCATGCAAAGCTCTATCCTTAGCTGGTTTTGGCTTTATATTTAGATCATATTGGTTATTTGTTCTCTATCAGTTTTTACATATCTTTGAATTTATGGTCTTCCAAATTTTTAGATTTTATCTGCACTGAAGAGACATAAGTTGTCGAAATGCGCATATGCAGAAATTAAATTCACAGTAACTTCGGTATTTAGCTATTTGTTACCACTGGGTCGATGCCACTGCTGGTGGACTGTTAGTCCCCGAGGATATTCATCAGCCCATAAGTCAGTACTTCGGTGCTGACCCGACAGCCGATTATATTTGAAACCTTACAATATCTAAATTTTTGTAAATTTTGTTAAAAACTAAGGAGTATCTCCCTCATGCAAAGCTCTGTCCTTAGCTGATTTTGGTTTTATATTTAGATCATATTGGTTATTTGTTCTCTATCAGTTTTTTCGTATCTTTGAATTTATGCTGTTCCAAAAGTTTAGATTTTATCTGCACTGAAGAGACATACGGTGTCGAAATGCGCATATGCAGAAATTAAATTCACAGTAACTTCGGTATTTAGTTATTTGTTACCACTGGGTCGATGCCACTGCTGGTGGACTGTTAGTCCCCGAGGGTATTCACCAGCCCAGTAGTCAGTACTTCGGTGCTGACCCGACAGCTAATTATATTTGAAACCTTACAATATCTAAATTTTTGTAAATTTTGTTAAAAACTAAGGAGTATCTCCCTCATGCAAAGCTCTGTCCTTAGCTGATTTTGGCTTTATATTAAGATCATATTGGTTATTTGTTCTCTATCAGTTTTTACATATCTTTGAATTTATGGTCTTCCAAACCGTTAGATTTTATCTGCACTGAAGAGACATAAGTTGTCGAAATGCGCATATGCAGAAATCAAATTCACAGTAACTTCGGTATTTAGTTATTTTATACTTTCTGTATATATCTCTCATCTCAGCATTAATTGAGAGTCTAATTTATAATAATTCTTTTATTCGAAAGTCAAAGCTACCAGTATACTTCTCAAAAATAATACAACATTTGTCGAATATATTAAATTGTAAAGTGATGAAATATTGTTAATTGATCAATGTGTTTATAAACAGATGACCAGAATAAAGAAGATATCATAAAAATGAAAGCAAAGATAAACTTTTGCGCCAAGAAAGTTGGTAATCATAAGAATGTTCTTCAATTTATTGGAAGCGTTGAAGATGACGTTCGTGAGTATCTAATGTTCATAAATAAATAGGAATACTTTTGAAATTATACTTTGGAATAATGATCTTTTATGTAATACTAAAATCAAAGTGCAGAGATATAATACGATTTCTTGCCAACTTGCCAAAGTCCTCGTAAGATATTTTGCTTTGACATAAAAGAGAAATCGATAAAATTGTGCCATGTATTTATTATACTCTTGGTCATAAATATAGAATATTTTTGTTTAGAATGCCTTAGGTATTGAAGGGCTGTTTGTTTTAAAAAATTCAAATTATCCTTTAAAAATCCTATAAGTATCTCTGAAATCATTCTTGTACGCGATGTACATCGAAAATTGCATTTTAAAAAAATATTTTTACACCCAATATTAGTTTAAAAAAAATGTTCCAATGTTTAAAAAAACGTTTCAGAACGGGTTGGATGAGGTGTCTGACAGATTCGTAGAATCATAGACTTTCGTACTACGCAGTTATAAAACAATGGTTTAGGCAAAATATTATACTTTCATCCACAAACTTTTGTGCATAAAGCTTCCAAATTTTCGCGCAGAAAATACGAATATTAAATAATTCTGATCAATAGTATATATCACACTCTGCACGTTAACTATTTTCTGAAAAGTTCAGGGCAGTAAGTTAACAAAGATATGTTTCATTTAATCTTTTCAATGCGACATATTGGTATCCCATTAAATTCCTTTAATTTGATTTTATGTATGCGTTAGATATGTTCGGATAGTTTTGTTAATTTCATTTGCATTCTTTTGCTTGTCTTATTGGTTCCAGTTTTTTAAATCTGTTGATTTTTTCTTTTATTTTGCTTCACCCCGTCGTAGGACAAGTCCCTTTTTAAATTCTCCATTCTTTTAAACAAAATTGTCGCTTTTGCATTTTTCATTTTCCAGGAGGCCCAATAATGGCATTAGAATACTGTTCCAAGGGAGTTCTAAAACAGTTCCTTGAAAAAATTCGGTCAAACATGACTGTGGACGTAGAAGAGAGATTATTCCGAATGACATTTGGAATTTGTCTAGGAATGGACTATTTGGCTTCTAAGCAGGTAGGCTGTTAAATAATGTAAATACGTCAATTGTTCGCGTCTGCATTTTCCTGTCAGAATATACGAAAGAGCGATCAAAGGATAAATAATCTATTGGGCATAAATTAAATTTTGCACTTTGTCTTGAATCTTTCGACAATATCCTGTCTATGACTTGTAAATAACAAAATACAGAAATCATTCTAAATTTACTTTCTGCACATAACTTTTTTCTATAACTTATAGATAAAAAGAAAACATTTGGAAAAATATAAACGAAGCATTTGAAAACCTGACAGAGAGCAAAAAACTATTAATAAGTGAAAATCAAAGTAAGCTCAGGAAGTCATACTCCTTAGTTTTACTCTAAATTTTCTAAAATTTAATTATTTTATGCTTCCAAATAAAATCGGTTTTCAGGTCACCACCGAAGTAGTGATTACTAGTACTGGGTTAAGATTACCTCCAAGGATTAACCGTCCACCAGCAGAGGTATCGGCCCAATTTTAATAAATAACAAAATACTTAGAATTTACTGTAAATTAAGTTTCTGTATATGACCATTTCGACAAAAATATATTATGTCTTATCTCTGCAAATCAAAATACAAGAGTTAGAAAACCTTAAACATCGGAACTCTAGCTGAATCTTGAATAGTAAATTTAATACGCAATTGTTCAATAGGTGGTCCACAGAAGATTGGCTGCAAGAAATATTTTGTTGAACGATCTTTATGAACCAAAAATTACTGGATTTGGACCTGAACCTGAGATAGAACACGATGGTGAAGATAAATCGGTATTTTCATATCAAATTATGTTAAAATGTTAAAAAAAATTAACTGAAATAGTATCTTTTAACTCTTGACGGCTTATCACAAAAAAAAGAATACAGATAATACTGACATGGCAAATCTATAACGTTACAAGATAAGTCTAACGAAACATAGAGTGTAAAAAAAGTACGCCTAAAGCACAGGGGACAAGAACTCTCTTATATCCGAAGTGGGACAGAAAACGTATCCAAACTCATTACTTCGAACTAATTTGTCTTTACTCGCCTGTAACACTTTGTTTATATACAACAGAAAATGCCGATAGACACGAGCCACATCATACCCTAATAGGGTACCTATGGGGACTGATTTGTTTCTTCACTCGTATAAAGCCATGTCCAAAAGAGGGCTAGTTCAGATAAAAATTCATCTTGCGTTTTATAGAAATTTACCGTTTTTACCAAAATTCTAACCCCCCATAAAAATACCTAGGCTTTATTCAGTGTTTTGAACTCGGTAGATGTCCTATGTACTGTATTTGGCCTCTTATTTGGCCTCTATATTTTTGGTAATGAGTTCTTCTTTTTTTTTACTACTTTTGGATTATGGCTTTCCATATTATTTGATTCAAATGCTGCTGATGAGAGGTTCCTCCTTGTAACACGTGTAAAGCATAACAAAATTTACTGTATTTTATGCAACTTCGGTATTTTTGTATTTACGAAAAGAAAATAAGCTAGCCAAGTCCTTCAATTTCAGTTCCATTTGATAGATAATGTTCTTTCATTGAACAATATTCAATTTAAGGAGAACCTCTATCTATATACCCAGTAAACTCGAATTAAGGAGGCCACGGATGCACTTTTATCAGCATTATACTTGGACTTAAACCTGTAAATTCAAACTGCTTAACGACAAACGTGATGATTGAGACTTTCCAACTTCCCGTTTTCTGAAAATTATATTTCCCATATTCACGGCATATGGCCTCTACATTTCATAACTTTTTTTTCATTATTGTCGCGCTTGTAGTGCGTACAGCGACTTTTTCAACAGAGCGAAATGTCTGTCTCGAAATCTTATATACCATGGTTATTTTTAATCACTGAGGAAATTGTAACTGCAGAAGTTTTACGTTCGTAACCATGATTTGACAAAAGATCAAAAAGTTTACAACCGAACTGACAAACACCGACTATGACAAAATCAGACATCTCATTTGCAGTTTGAATTTTGCCAAGCGTTTTCTTTTCCGGTGCACCATCCAGTTGTTGTAAACGAAGGGATTCCATTGCTAGTGCTTTAGTTATAAAACGTTCTTATTCAAATTTGTTCAATGTATTTAGTCTTTTTGAGGTTGTGTCAAATATGGATTGTCATATTTGTTGAATTTTGGGATTTAAGAATCCCCAACGTTTCCCCTTTTTGCTTTTGTGTTCGTTTGCCGATGTACCAAATGAGGAGCATCTAACAAATTTCAATGACGTGTTGCTCCAGAAATAGAACAAGTAATACTTACCATTTATAAAAATATAAACCTCTTCAAAGAATTATTTCTTGATTATTTTGTGAACATTTTGGTAACTAAGTAGTAGCTTTGAAGGACACAACTGTCTACGTACTCGGTTATTTGATTCTATTCTAGTCTTTTTAGAGCTGATTTATATCCTCAGTGACAACTCATGTGACATTGTTAGTCGGAGTATGTACTTTGTTTAAATATATTGCTTGCAGCTGCTACGAGAGTGAATTTAGCCTTTTTGGTTGGACTTGCATCTCTTTGACAAAAATGATCAACTCAGCACTACAATTTACGACTTTAAGGATGTCTGCTCCTCATAAGATTTTAAATAAATATGATATTTTGTTAGAATATTGCCAAGGGACTTATTATATATATAATTTAAGCAAAACATTTTGCTAAGTTGATGATCTAGTTTTTGAGATACAAGTTTGATGGGAAACAGAACCTTTCTTCGTTTTCATATGTTTGACCATAAATGAATGTAACAAAATAAAAAAGAATTTAATATAAAGAATTTACAGCATGCTAATAAAGATGTATAAATTGAAATAGAGTATAAAAATAAGGGGGTTGATGGGCAAAATATTATTATGCTTTTTAAATAATAAAACCAGAGGAATCCGAGAATCTGACAAAAATACCAAAACATGAGGAGCAAAATCTCTTGATTTCAACATTATCCATTTTGACTTAAATGAACTGTAATATTCCAACTGCCTATGATTAGTATGTTTCACAGTTAATTAGTTAGGGTATAGTTATCTCCGTAATGGAAAAAGCAATTTTAAGTTATTGCAACTTGTGCTTAATCCTTTACGTAAAGCTTTTGTAAAGCATAACAATATGTTGTGATAAAATATGTTTAAACTCTTGACATATCTTTTCGATAATTTTGTTATAACCCTTATTCACATACCTAAATACAGCTTGTGATTCTAGTTGTGAAAAAAACTGTCAGATATAATTTTATTATTTCTTCACCTTATAGTATACTTGGCAGAATCCACTCTCTACAAGTTACCTTTCGTCGCCGTAGTTTCACTGCCTACTCTGTTATGTCGAAGATGGTCTGTAACAAACAGATAAAAAATGTCTATTTTTTTATATCCAAAACGTTGTGCATTCATTTCTATTCAGGTAAAACCATCTTAAAATTGGTGTAATACAATTAAAATATGTCGAATGAACTTTTCTCCACCTCATCTGCGTGATATTTTGGTTTGACGTACAATTTCTATACTACATTTAATTATTTTATATTCATATTCTGGGTAAAGATAGTCAAACTCTTGTTCTAAAAAGTAACAACAATAGCAACAATCTACAGCTGAACAGAACGTTTATGTTGTTTTATCACAATTTTTGCGACTCTTTATAATTGAAATTTCATATTCTCGTGCAAAATGATTTCGGGTAAATATTTTTTTCTTGTTTGGATTAATAGAAAATTTCTGCGTTCTCAGAAATAACCACCTCTTTATTTTGGGCAGAAGTTCCAGCTAGAAACCGATATTCTTATTATTATTCTTATTATGTTTTCATCTATATGAACTTCTTCTAAAGGGCGACGAAAGAATTCCAATTAAATGGATGGCACCAGAATGTATGAAGTCTACACGGCATGCAAATGAACTGAGTGATGTATGGTCGTACGGTATTGTCATGTGGGAGATATTTTCTTTAGGTAATAAAACTTTGTTTGTATAATATATATATATATTAGATAGTAGACAAAAAAAAGTGCAGAAAATTGAAATATTAAACACAAAAGGCTTACTTGGTCATAGCCATACTACTAGTGAGATTTTGCCAACACTTAGTGTCCATCGTCTGTGTTCCTGTCCGTCCGTGGTTTGTCTGTCGAAGATTTCCACTAAAATTTAGTCTAAAAATTCCTTGGTTGGTACCCTTTAAAATTTGTGACATTTTTTTGTCCACAAAGGGCATCAGAGGGGACATTGTTTTACATAAGACTCTACGGAAAACGAAAATAATGATCTCCTCTAAAACCGCTTTAATGATTTAATACAAATATATTCGTAATATTCATTGGATTTTGACCTTCAAAGATGGCCGCAATGGGGGCATAGTTTAAAGTAAGCGAGAACCGAACTGTCAGTATTAAACGAACAACGCAAGGACAATGGCAACATTGGGACAAAAAGAAACAAAGATATAACATGAACACTGCCGAGAAAAGACAAATAACTTAGGCCCCTTTGTGAAATGCAGTCCAAGATCATCATCTCTTCTGGAACCGCTTGGACAATTTAAACCAAATTTTGTTTAAGGGGGTTCGCTAATCCATTTGAAAATAAATAAGATTTCAATAAAAATATGATCTTTTTTTAGAAAATTGAAAAAGAAATAATTTAAGTGAAAAAATTGATAGGTTGATGATCTCGTTATTGAGTTATAAGTGATTGAAAATTTGGCGGGAAACTGAACTCCTCGGATGTTTTATAGGATTAATATTGGCAAGGTTTGAACACGAATGAATGTGACGGAATAAATAAAATTTAATTATTTTTTTACAGAATGCTCATAAAGATGTATAAAATGAAATTATGGTAAAAATTAATGGGGTCCATGGGCAAAAAATAATTATGTTTTTAAATGGATAAAATCAGAGAATTCCGAAAATCTGACAGAAATCCCCCAAAAATGAGGAGCGAACATCCTTAACATAATCTTTAGGATATCAACTTCTCAGTTTTCAATTTTGTTTCAAACCGTACTCCATTCAAGGAAAAACAGTTTAACTAGAGGCTCAGGGACTGAGCCTGAATCGCTCACCTGACAAAATGCTTCTAATATAGGCCATGTCTGCTGATGAACAAAATGATTTTTTCACTTAACGTGTAATGTTAAGCTATAGTTTCCATGCATATTCCTGTTCAGTTTGGTTAAATTTGCTTCAAAACTATCATGAAAGATGATAAAAATGATCAATTTCCCATAGGGTAAAATGTAATCTATTTTCCGCCCTGGCTGCATGATGTTTTTTGCCTGATTATATGGAAATGAACAACATTGTAAAGAACCTTCAATACATCATTCCGGTAAAGTTTGATTGAATTTGTTTCAGTGGTTTCAGAGGAGAAGTTGAAAAATACGATTTTTTTCCATTGGGTCAAATGTTGAAACTAAGTTCCCAGCTGGCGGCCATTTTTGTCGAATATGAAAGAAATAAGATATCTTTGTACAGGAACTTCCAAAAATTATTCCTGTAAAGTTTGATTAATTTTGCTTCAGTGGTTTTCAGAGGAAAAGATGAAAATGTGATTTTTCCTTAGGGTCCAATGTTTTGCTCTGGTGGTCATGTTTTTTTTTCGGATCAGAACGAAACGAGCAATTTTTGTAAAGGACCTTCCCACATCATTCCTGTGGTTAAATTTGCTTCAGTGGTTTCAGAGGAGAAGATGAAAATGTGAAAAGTTAACGGACAGACGCCGGACGACGGACGCCAAGTGATTCCAATAGCTCACACTGACCTTTTTGGTCAAGTGAGCTAACAAACGAACGTAAAGGAATTGTATTCAATGATTTTCTACGCTTGAAAAACTTAAATCAATTTAAGTCACAATATTCCTTGGTTAGTTCCTTCAATTTTTTTTATCTTTATTACCATACCTCGTCTAATTTGGCCGTCAGTGATTAACATTTTTAAGTATATCGAAAACACATTCAGGAAGATTTTTTTTATTTACCGTATGAACATTTGAGAAAAAAAAATCATTCGCAATAGTCCTTTGATTGTCCCCCTCAAATTTATGGTTTTATAACTGTACATGTACATCATCCAAGATGGCCGCCAATGGTAAACATAGTTTGACATAAATGTATTCAAAGATCTTGAAACAACTTAGACAATTTTATTTAGATTTAACTATAATACTTATTAGATAGCCCGCCTTGACAGTTTATGATTTTTATGTTCATACCTCATCAAATATTTGGAAAATGACTTACATAGGATCCTATGTGAATTGCTTTCAAGAAAGAAGTTAATTAGATTTGATCACAGAAGTCCTTTGGTGCCCCTTTTTTTAACGGGAGAAACCCATGTGCCACTGTGATCAAATTTAATGAAAAACTGGCTAGACCCGTTTTTCACTAAATTTGATCACAGTAGCACATGGGTTTCCCCCGTTAAAAATTTATTTGAAATGTTCATATCATATTCAGGGAGTAAGCCACTGCTCACATAATTTAACAATGAACCTAATGACATCGAATAGTCAAGTTGAGCAATACAGGCTCTTGAGAACCTTTTGTTTTACATTAAAAACATAATTTTGTGATTGAGACATCAGGAATACTACCGAAACTGGCAATTATTACAGAGCCACGATTTTTAATATTATGAAGTCATAAAATATCCAAGGAACGGAAAAATATTGTTCAGGAGTAGAGGTGCTGCAAGGAAAACCGACTTTATTTTGAGTTGCTGAAATAGTTCAATAAACACATTTGTAAAGTAAATAGGTTTGCCAACAGAAACTTTGTGCCATCAGTTAGTAACTAGAAAAGCATGATTTTTTTCTTAAAAATGATGAAAAAGTAAATGCCGTATTAATAGGGGTTTCCTACACAACTTTTGGTTCCGCATCGTAATAGAAAATGAAAGATCACAAAAATTGAACATTTTAAAGCTTATATCTCGCACAATCTAGATCATATACTGATATGAAGATCCACTTTGCTTGAATCTGATCAGAAAGCGCATATGTCTATAAAAAACGACAAAAATATTGCTGATTTATTTAATTATGATGTTGTCAGTCGTACGCTAGTTATAACATTACAGCAAGTAAGATTTGTCGAAAATGTACATATTGAAAGATTTATCATGTTTTGAAATAACTTTAACTAATAAACTCGATCTAAACAGGAAATAAAAATAATTTTAGAAATTGGAGAATGATATGCCAAATAATTGTCATTTAATTTATCAATGCTATTCCAATAGAAAAGCCAGGAAAACGCAAAAATTAAAAGAGTTATCACGGATTGTTTGTAATGTGTTATGACAAGAGGTTTCTGTCTACACAGATTAGCATTTTCCAATAGCAGTGTGTCAACCATTTTAAATTGAAAGTTTTTTTTTCATTATTTCCCATGTTTAAGGAGAATCACCTTATCCTGGTATGCAAAGCCGTGATGTTCCCGGAAAAGTAAAGCAAGGATACAAAATGAAGAAACCTGAATACTGTGACGATACGTAAGTTTCAAAGCAAAAAATATTTTAACAATGAAAAGATACAAAGTAAATGCATATAAGAAAACGTTTTTGAAATGCATATTAAAAAAGCACAAACGATCAACCATGCAACCCATATACAGCATTTGAAATGCAACACTATCTTAATTTACTAATCATACTACAGTCTTAATGTTTTGTGCTCGCAAGAAAATTATTTGGTTCAATCGACACAAGATATCGAAAGAATACAGATATCATACAAAAAAGGCATCCGCTGTTTTTTATATCAATTTTAAATGGAAGGTATGGATATTGGTTAAATATTTCAGAAAGGTCATTTTTATTTATATTGCATAAACTTTCGAATACATCATTTATTTTAGAAATATTCCTCAATAGTTATGGCTCGTTCATTTTGCACTTACGTCTTATTCTTATCCAAGGAAAAGAAATTTGGAAAAAATAAATCATATCCAACTATGCGAGACATAATTAGGAACGATAACTCTCGTATGTTTGATTACATTCCTGTAATCGTGCATCAAATGTGATCATATATTTTGTTTTTAAGAAAAATCAATATATTTGGAATTTGTGTAATTTGGTTTCAATGTTTTCTCTACCATTTTATATAAAAAAATAAGCTTTTACAGTTATATCATTTCATTGTACAATTTACCCTTAAACCTGATTTTCTATTAATTCTTCCTTTTAGATACTAATTAAATTAATTGATAATTAAAAACTAAAAACGACAAAATTCAAAATATGTTTTTTGTGAAATCATATGATTAAAACTTGTTCCTGCAATAATTTTTATGATCTACCTCAATTAACTTATTAACTACTGTACACGGTTGTATATTGAAGTACATGGTTGTATATTGACAATTATTCGACACCTGTCAGACAACATTTACACTGCATTGGAATAAACAATTAATTCAGTCGTAACAGGTGACAAATTAACAAGGTATCCAAGGCCTTACAGGTGACAAATGAGACATAGAAAAGATTGCATACTTCTCTGAAATAATGTATGCGGATATTTGCTTTTGACAGGGACAATATATTTTGTCCCGCTTTTAACCAGAGACAAATAACCTTTTTCTATTTTTAAGATCATGGAAAATTTTAAAGATAATAATAAAAAAAAAACAAATCTTCAAATCGAACGAAAAGATTATCAAAATCACAATAATTTTCTTATGGAAACTACTACATGTGTGAGCGGTTGCCATCTTGAATAAGAATGATTTACACCGAAATTTGACAAATTTAAACTCAAAATGGAACTAGTTTCCTCAATACCTCAACTGACAAAAATGCGATATTTTCAAAGAACAATTATTGCAGATATTGGAACTAGGTCCAACTACTTTTAGAAATAAATTGCAAATTAAATATTTCAAGTAGAGCAGGGTTGGGGTCTTGGGTTTTTCACGATTTCCTATAGGCCATAATGCATATAATCAAGAAAAACGGGTCTAACATTAAAATAAAATTGGAACTAATTTTCGAATAATTTAAACTGATAAAAATCATACCATTGAAATCAGAAATGATTGAAGTTTATGAAACTAGGTCCAACTAAATTTCATAATCAAAATTTAAACCTAAATCAATATTTATTGTAACATTCCCATTCACTCCTATACTAATTACAGTCAGTACGATGACAAGTGGATTGGTCACGTGATAACTGACCAAGACCGATAAAGCTGGATATGTTTATATAAGAGCCTTACATTGTCGGTGCACGTGCTAAGGAGTTCATGCAAACATGTCAAAGTTACCCTGGCATTTCTCTTAGTCATATTTTCAAACGAATTATGAGACTTTAATATAATATTTTACGAATGGATATGGAGTAAATGAACATGAGACCATTACACATATATTAACTCCAATTGCGATAATTTTAATCAGCTTTATTAAATAGTTATGTAAAATATGATTAAGATTGTCTATGCAATACAAAATGATTAGAGCAAATATAGATAGGTTTACTGGACAAATACGGCCAAACAGGCCCAATACATCTTTACTGGCTCAATATGGATTTACTGGCCCAATACGGGTTTAGTAGGCCAATACGGTCAGGCCCAATACGGACTACCGGTTCATTAAATCTTCAACAAAATGGCGGCAATATCATGAACAGTACATAATTCCATGTGAATAGCCTGCTAGACTGCTACAATGTAAACCAATCGTACATTTTTATTACTATTTATTTTCAAACGGAAATTCAGTTTCATTTCCGGGATCCGATCCCGTATTTCTACATTCAATTTGCAGACGTTCAAGGACATCAATGACAACTCTGGTTTGTTGACATTCTGAAGAATACTTTGATAGTTCAGTGATGTTTAATATGAAACATCATAGTATTCAAACATGTCAACAATCAGATTTCAACGCAAAATGCTACGAAGATCAGAAAAGTAAAACTTTTCAAGTAACCACCACTCGCTGAATTTGAACTTGAATCACTTGCATGGCTGACCACAGGAGTCGGAAATTTTATCAATACTTCATTTCAAGTTAAAATATGAAGCCCCACACATTGAAGTTTCACGAACGTAGTGAGTGACACGAACACACTACGTTCGTGAAGGGCTTCATATTTTAACTTTAAATGAAATATTGATAAAATTTCCGACTCCTGTGGGCTGACGGACATCTCAATGTTTATCCACGCCTCCTATGTGAAAAAACGCAGTCACAAGTCAAATTTACAAATGTAGGAGACTGGTCCCCATAGTCAGAAATACATGAAAATAAACTTGAGGATAAAGGAAAAGGGAACATAAAAAATTGACTGACTAGTCCTTCGCCCATTTTGTTGTCGCTTAATCGATAGCATAGTTTTACATAACTATTTAATAAAGGCGTCATAGAATGTTATTTTTCACATTGGTCCTGTATTAAGTCCTCGGACAGTCGTATTGGGCCTCGGACAGCCGTATTGGCTGTCCTCGGCCCAATACGACCGTCCTTGGACATAATACAGGACCAATATGAAAAATCCCATTCTGTAACCCTATAGTATTGCCATTTTGGAAATTACTTCCCCATCAGCAGAACTAAGACCCAAATTAAGTAAATCCACAATTAAAAAAAAATGGTTGATATTCAGAAAACCCAGGATGCTTCGGTACTTGTAATGGTCCCTACGATTATATGTATATCTTATATCATTTTTTTCATCATTTTATGAGCGAAACTATTCTTACATTATATGGGAAATTTCACTAAGGAGGCTCACTCGTCACATTTTTGAATTTGTTTCAGATTTCGGAACTCCTCTGGTTTTGTCCAGTTCAATGGCTTGACGAATTTTGCACACGGACCCCCACTTTTTATATCATGAATATGTTCTATTGGTCAAATTAAAACACCTGACAAGTTTTCATAAAATTCTTGATATAACTTCTTAGCTTTTAGACGAAAAATAATCCTAATGTTAAATTAAGGGAAAATCCAGAGAAATCAATTTCCCGCCAAATTTTTAATGACTTGTATCTCGGTAAAAAACACACGGACCTATATATTTTTTTTACCATTTCATTTAGTGTACAATGCTAAGTAAATTAAAATAGGTTTCAAGAAATCCTTGATATAAACAACATCAGGAGTGAGCCTCCTTAAAAATTTACACTAATAAAATTAAGTAGGTTTGCTCCTCACATTTTGGTATTTCTGTCAGATTTTCGGAATCCTCTGGTTGTTTGAATTTAAAAGCATTTACCCCCTTACTTTTTCCATAATTTCATTTTATACATCTTTGTGAGAATTCTGTAAAATAATCATGATTATATTTTATTTATTCTGTTACATTCATTCATAGTCAAACCTTGCAAATGTTAATCCTATGAAAAATCAAAGGAGCTCAGTGTCCCGCCAAATTTTCGATCACTTAAATCTCAAAAGCAAGATTATCAACCTACCATTTTTCACTTAAGTTATTCCTTATTTAATTTTCTAACTAAAAATCATGTTTATTTGAAATTCTGTTTATTTTCAAATGAGTATCGAAGCCCCTTAACTATCAGTAGATGTGGATTTAGAAAAAAAATTTAGGGCATCATCAAATTTATCTTTATTTAACTGGACTTAAACTTTTTGGTTTTAATTTTCTTTGTGGCCCATAGGTGCATCTCCCCTGCAATATTTTTAGAATTCTTTATTCAGCAGTAAAATATCTATATAAACAGATAAAAATGAGAGAAAATGGTCAAAAAGAGGACTTGCTGGGATTTGCTGATAAATATATTATTTATTACTTTGAATTGTTAGCAAATCTCTTTTATACTTACAGATGGGTGCTGACGCAACATTCTATCCGAGTGCACCGGAAAAGCGTTCCTCAAGTGCACTTCTAAAAGTGATTTTGTGACAGCCAACAGCTGACGTGTGACCGTTTTCAGGTGCACCGGTCGCGGGAATGTTCACGAAGTGCACTTGAAGTGCAAATCGTCACTGCTTTACATTATTAAAAGTGATTGGTCGAAACACGTGAACTTAGTTTGACCAAGTTCACATTTAATTTCGATCCTCAGTTTACGATCTGGGACTAATATAGTAGTCCAAATTTAAATATAAATTTAAAACAGTCGTGATTTTTTACATCATTGAAATTTGTATGAAATAACACGTCTCTTTCCTAATGAAAAAATATAACAGCATGAGTGGAAATTAAAAAAAAGGAATGAAAAAAAATCAAACTTCATATTTATGTAAAGAGCTGTACTTCAAAAGGATATGAAAAAAGAACATTAAATAAAAATCAATATTTAAATATTTTGGTTATTTATTTAGCTCAAACTCTTCTTCGAAATGATATGATAAAGTAAAAAAAATATTGTAGTCATATGTAAAGATTAAGTATAAACCGCATAATGAAAACATCACTTTACAAATATAATGCGACATTTAAACTTCTTTGAAAGGATATAATAAAAATTTAGTTTAAACCACTTAATGAAAACCTGACTTTTCAAACCTAATTATGAAAAGATTCATAAAAAGCTATATTGTGACATATGTAACTTCTTCGAAATATATGATAATATAAAATATTTATGAAAAATGAATAATTTTGGTCATTTGTAAAGTATAAGTTTCAACCGCATAATGAAAACCTCACTTTTCTTATATATTGATGTTAAGATTTATAAAGAGCTATATCTCGACTTATAAAACTTCTTCGAAAGGATATGAAAATGTAAGATATTTTAGAAAAATGAATAATTTTGGTAATTTGTAAAAAGTGGTTTATACCTTATAACGAAAACTAGACTTTTCAACTTTATGTAAGCAAAATTCAAGAAGAAGCTATGTCATAATATAGAAACTTTTTTGAAAAGATATGACCAAGTAAAAAATATAAAAAAAAATAAATTAGTTTGATCATTTGTAAAGAATAAGTTTCAGCCCCATAATGAAAACCTCACTTTTCGAAGCTATTTATGCATAGATTCATAAAAAGCTATATCGTGATATATAAACCTACTTCGATTGATTGATTTATTAGTTAAAGTTTAATATCCAATGAGCAATATTTCAGCCATATCAGGACAAGAACAAGTTAATCAACTAAAAAATGTAATCAACAGAAGAAAGAAATAAAGGATAAAGGGACAACCGGGGAAACGACTTTTGATTGCCACTGGAAAAGGAGAGAAATGGGTAGGGACAGGAAATTTAGCCTTCCATACGACACCCAATGCACCTGCTCTCTTCAGAGAAATATAGAAAGGGTCTTTATACCCCATGGAACGTGGCGTTTCTCAAAACAGTTTGGCTACAATGGTTCTCGGTCAGGCTTTCCGTATTATGACCTGACTACCCTGCAAAGACAGGGCATTCCCCTATCCACCACAAGGGGACACGCTCGGCAGATCTGAAGCCAGAGCCCATTAAAACCGATTCAGGTGCCGGGAAAACCTACTTCGAAAGGATATGATAAAATATTTTAGAAAAATGAAAAATATTGGTTATTTGTAAAGAAAGAGTTTCAAGTGCAGAATGAAAACCACACTTTATGAAGCTATTTATGCAAAGATTCATAAAAAGCTATATCGCGACATATAAAACTTTTTTGCAAGGGTATGATTATGTAAAATATTTTAGAAAAAAAAATATGAATAATTTCGGTCCTTTGTAACGGATAAGTTTCAACCGCATAATGAAAACCTTACTTTTAGTCCCTGGACCGAACAGCATATCTGCGAAAACGAGTTCGCTGTACTTATCGGTATAAAAGCAACAGGTATTCATACATTTCTAGTATATGAAACCATCAGGTGATTTTCCGATTTCCCGTGCAAAGGTGTGGAAAGCGCCATTTTAAAATTGGCGCCCATGATTTCAGAAAATTTACCTCACAGTTGAAAACTCTATATATTTTAAAAAGAAACAAAAATCATGTTCTTATAACATGTTATACGTTTCAGAAAGGGTATCACCTGTATACAAGTATCGTATTTTTGTATCTATGACAACAGAGGCGAGCTCGTGACGTGTTTTAAGCTCATTCAAAGCAACAATTCCAAAATCTTGTGTTGTTTTTAACTTTTAATGCAATGTAAGTTGATAGAAGCGACTGTATTGCCAAATTATACAAAACAAACATTAAACAAACTGAAACAAAGGAAAAAAACTGATTTAAATACGTAAAATCAAACACAAGATACAATCAAAGCTCTATAAGAGCTGAAAGTGTTCGTATGTGTTGAAGTTTAAGGTGTCTCAGTGGTATTATTCCGCCATTTTTGTTTAATACTTGTTCATTTAGGCTTATTTGTATTTGCTTATAGGACATATGAGTAGACTTTTAGGTATTTGTTGTAGTTATTAACAAGGACCCCATTGGAAATAAGTCCTTTTTGAATTTACAGTTGACTGTTTTGGGGGAAATTAAAAGATTGAATCCACTCTCTCTCTCCTTTATTAGTTGCCTGATGTACATTTACTGCATTTCTCCTTTTATTCCATTCTTCTATAGCAAGCATTACATTTTTTAAATATTTTTTGCCTTTTCTGATTCAGTCAAAAGAGTGGTTTTCTGGGATTTTGAGTGACCTTTCGTGCATTACAGTATCAATATGTTTGTTAACGTCATTAAGGCTACTCAGATCAACTATGCAAACTCTGCAGAACGTGGAACTTGCAACGACCTAGTCACTCGCATAGCCATCATGTGACGCTTGCAGCTCGTTGTATCAGGGATTGTGAACCCTGATTCATAACTCAAGAACTGTTCACTATGATTGCCGGTGGTCCATCCAGTTACATAACTTTATTTACGTCGCCCAAGCCTTAAAATCAACAAAAAAGTCAACCAAACTCGTCAT
>MJUU01022146.1:48313-69928 GCA_002080025.1 Modiolus philippinarum
AAGGTTAAAATCGTGTAGATCACGCCAAAATCGTGAAAGTTGGCAGGTATGTGCAACAACTTTCATAAAGAAACTATTTTGACATCTTCGATATTTTTTTAATTTTTCATATTACTACGCGTGAAACAAATAGGCCCTATTTTCGTTTTAATAATGTACTCGATAATCGTTTAATTCCCCAATGCAGGAAATTTAATAAGTTTAATTAAAGCGAAGTAGTAATTGAAATTGGTTTGGGTGTGTTATAAACGTCTCGTACTGTATACTCAAGCCTATTCGACACCTCCTTTTTAGTTTCAATCCGCCATCCCTTTAAAGCCTTTAAACACCTTCGATTCCCACTTTAGCTGTGTTCAAACATTTTTTACCATTTCAGGACAATTGTATGTAACGTTCTACCAGATTATTCAGTAAGTTTACTGTATTATTTACAATTTTATAAGGAGATTTTTAACCTGTTTAAAAGTTTCCCGCCCTGCAACATCTATTTTTATCTAATTCAAGCTGGACCGATAACTAAAGTGTTCATGACGAACACTAAAAACAAAGAGAACTATGTACAAAAAAGGCCTATCCTCTAAAGCGTGACCTAAATGGCATAGTTATATCTACTTGAATGTTAAATTCAATCCGAATCACTCTATATGGTAAAAGGGAACCTCAAGCTCCCGCACCATGTCAGGGTAACAGTCCACAAGGGAGATAATAAATTATGTATGAATATTCGTACGTCTGCATGCGTTATATTGCACAACCCAATAAAAATATTGATAACATACAGAGTATTTACAAAATTGCGGAAAACTATGTACATATGTACAAAATAACCATAGGATCGCAATAAATCAATATTTACAAATATATCAACCCGTTACTGTGAAACATTTACCATGCTAGTTTGGATTATTTCATTGTGTGATTCTTCATCAAAAGAAAAAAATGTTACCATCGACAACACTTTTCTCGTAAATGTTGTGACAACTCCTGCCACCTTCAAACAAACAAGCTTCAGTACAACGTAATTCAGGTGCTCCAAAGAACACCGAAGTGCACAATTTGAGGATTTGAAACCACACTTGACCATTTCTGTGATTTCTTTAGGCATTGGGTCGTCATAACTATGGTAATCCATCATCACTTCCTCAATCCTCAATCTTATGGCTTAGGTTCACAAATGATCTCTTCTGTGCTGTTGATTTTCTCTCCAGGTGGCTTTTCATACCGGTACATTTTTTTCTCCCTCTCAACCATCTGGATTTGGTACCGCAGGATTTGGCTGGAACGAAGATAGCCAAATTAAAGTTTGGTATTCTTCTCGTTTGAAGTGCTGCAAAAAAGCGCTCTGGGTTTGGTATAGAAGCTCATTTGTGACACCTTTTTTGCAAATAGTTTATACAGCATTTGGGTTCAACTCGCACTCTTTGGAGATCCATTGTAAATACGAAGGACATACTGTTTCAAATTATCTGTGATCTCATCTAAGGAAGTATAGACAGCTCGGAGAGAGAACAAAATGTCGATAGATTTGATTTAAACAGTTCCCAATGTCTGACCTTTCCTTGTTTTACAAGGCCAAGGCAACTTGTTGAATCGCAACCAGTAATGGCATGAAAGGCAGACAAGGCTTCATACAAGTTTAGTTCAAGCGTACCCGCAATGATATGGGCTGGTAACTTCGACCACCTTTAGACAAATGCAACCAAATCTCAATACTAATATCAAGGAGAACAAGGAGAACGAGAACATCAGTGTAAGGAGAATGAGCAATAATGCGTTGAAATCCAGATGATGCAGCAGCTGAGGCATGAAATAATATTCATGTATCCGCTTCTTAACTATCACTGCTAGACAACAATTCTACGTTAGGAGTACTTTTGATATCAGTCCTTAAAATAGGCGTGGCCTAAAAAAACACGGATTTTGACGTTGTCCGATAAAGCTCACACTTTTTTTGTTGGAAGCCCTGTGGTCGGAATACGACAGTGGAAATAAGCGTTTCGATTGCTGTATTTGCAATAAGTATCACGCTCTGTTACTTCTAGTCTGTGCTTTGAATATGAGTCTATCCGAACAATGACTTTTTAGCTTTTCTTTTAGTCGATAAGATGGATAATCTCGACTATCGACACCATCCTAATGAAAATATTAAAATATTGTTTATATTTATCAAGAATCTTTAGAAGTTCAAACACCGCGCCTTCGTGGAATAATAGTTCATCAATTTTAGAATCTAATTTGTAAAATGCTTCTTAGTGTGGATCGAGTCTGGAGATATTTGTCACAAGATTTTTATTTGATGCTTCTCCCGGATACAGTGGTACATTGCAGTCGTACTGAGCACCAACAACAACCAAATCGCCGCAACTTTTAGCACATGCACATTCCTTTTATAAAACAACCGGTTTATAGCTTTACTTATGGGGTCTCTGTTTACAGCCACAATGCCGGAGATGGTACTGAATAAACACAAAGTTTGCAGCAGAAAATCGAGTACAAGGACCATCAGGTATATTTGGCTTTTGTCCAAGCGAGACCGTTGATGATATATTGCTTGTTCATTTTGATTTGACCTTTTTCAATTGCTTGGTAAAAATGTTTTAGCATACACTGTGACATTGAAGTTCTGCATCAGGTAAATTTTGTTTTTCAATGATTTTTCTCAGTTTTCTGTGGAACGAATCATCTTGATCGCTGTCGATTTCGTCATTGGATAATTGTAGTACAGTAGAAATGCCTTACTTTGTATCAACGATTGTACTTCCTCGACGGACAGAATCCACATTTTAATACAACATGTCGCTTCTTTGTCGAAGGTTGAAAGAGTTTATATTTAACATCTAATCTATCTGAGGAATCCATTACTTCGAACAGTTTTGTTATGGGCATATACAAAACAAAACGCAAAACATCACAGAAACATAAAACCTGATCAAAACAAAACAGGACAAAATTGGCAATTACAACCAACCAATGAAAAAAAAGTAAGAAAATGAATTGCTTCGCCTCAGTAAGCAGAGCCTAGCAAAATGAGCTACTTCGGCTCAAACTACACACTACATTGTCATTGAGAAATAGCAAATCAAAGATATTATCAATCACAAAATTAATGCAAAACAAAATTTATTTCGATCACCATTTTATTGTATGAGATACGACAAAGTTCCAAAAATTACATACTACATCATGCCCGATCGTTTTTGTATGGTCATTAAACTCCCATACGATCTGTACACCTTCTGGAAGACCTATGGTCTCACCCCATCTTCCTTGGCCTTCCCGCGCTGGCACATTTCATCTATTCGGGCGTGGTTGCTTATGTTATGTAGGGCTCACTAGCAATATTTCGAAGACTCCAAAATTGTAGCTGACTGTAGACCCCATTCTGATTTTCACAGAAGCTGTTTCAACCAATTTGCCCTGGTTTGTAAAAAAATACTCTTTTTGGTAAATAAATTTTAAAATATATTTTCACAGCAGTAACCTTTAGAACTTAAAAGACCGATATAAAACTGTTTAATGTTTGAATAAGATCAGATTTAAGATGTTTAACGAATTAAATGTGACGAAAAACAAACACAATTTTATAACGCCAAGTTTTCTTACATTCGACTTGATGAGTGCCCTGTGTTTGTCTATATGTTGTAGTTGTCCACTAGCTAAAGACACTAGTGCTTTTGTCGGGCAAAGGATGACAGTGATTGTAAGAGCACTTTGCCAGTTTAATTGATGTTTGTTGACAATCCCGCACCCATGACCAAGAAAGACATGGATGTAGCGTTGCTCGACAATTAGCAAAGAATTCCGCTTAAACCGGTGCTAGGGGCCGTCTTGAACTTACTATGAGGTATGAGCAAAGCTCATTGTTGAAGGCCTCATGGTGACTTCAAGATGAAGAACAACAATAAAAGCGTTGTTCCTTTGCTTGTTTTTTACCATGTATTCGTAGAGACTTTGTCTCATGTGCATTTACTCCATATCCTTTTATTCACCAAACTGAATCACATACGGACAAAAGACGCGATTTTGTCGAAACTCAAATTTTGGCTTATCAAATTATCAAATATGATTAACTTATTACATTTCAAATGTTTGAAACATTTTATGATGACTTTAATGCCAATTTATTTAAGACTTAGAAAACATTGTGAAAAAAATGACGTCACAACTTCACCAGCCAATAGAATCTTCCTGCACGGGAAATCGTTAAGTCACCTGATGGGATGTTAAAATATAAGTATTTTTGTCTGCGAATACCTAAAAATATTGCTGTAATACCTTTGAGTACAGCGAAACATTTTTCAAAATCTTCGGTCCGGGGACTATTTTTGAATCTATTACATTGTAATGCAATATAGCGACATCTAAAACTTCTTTGCAAGAATAATTGTAAATATTTCAGAAAAATGAAAAATTTTGGTTATTTGTAAACAATCGGTTACTACCGCATTATAAAAACCTCCCTTTTCGAAGCTATTCATGCAAAGATTCCTAAAAAGCTATATCGGGACATATAAAACTTCTGAGAAAGGATATGATAATCATGATTATGAAAAATATTTTTAGAAAAATGAATAACTTTGGTCAATTGTAAAGAATAAGTTTCAACCGCATTTTTCAAACATAAATGCAAAGATTCATAAAAAGCTATATCGCTACATACATGTATAAAACTTTTTCGAATGGATATGATAATATAAAATAATTAAAGAATTGATTTTTTTTAAATTGATTGTTTTGGTCATTTGCATAGATTTGGAATAAACTGTACCTGACTTTTCTTAGATTCCTTAAAATTGTATGGCAACATACCAAACATCTTAGATAGGGTACGATGAAGCAAAAAAAAAAAAATCTACCACAAAACAAGGAATGGACTGGAATACCCGTTTTAATAATTCTAAACGTATGTTTTCAGTTTTGGAACCAGAATATATAACCTGATTGGTCTTAATTTTAATTTAATGTATTGGCATTTGTTTCGCAATAGAACGCGCTACGTAGAAATATATTTTCTTTTCTCGGCTACCGCGAAAAATGCGATCAAATTTAGCAGCTTAGAAAACCTTGTTTTAAGTAGAGATTCTCACGACAGCTTTCAAGTGCACTTGAAGTTCAAAGTGAACTTGAAAATAGCTGTCTTAGAATAGCTACCTATTCCAAAAAAGTGAACTTCGCTACAGCTAGGAGAACACGAAGTGCATTTTTAAAGGAACTTTACGTGCACTTTTTGGAACGTTGCGTCTGCACCCATCTGTAGTTGCTTTTAAATAAAACATTAGCAGAATTTTCTGTACAAGTACAACATATAAACTTTTATAAATTGGATATTTAGATATTCAGTTATCACTTGTACGATGCCTCTATATCACTGGGACGATGCCTCTGCTGAGGGACTCTTCGTCCCCGAGGGTATTCACCGGCCCAGTAGTCAGTACTTCTGTGCTGACTCAAAAGCCGATTCTATTTGGAACCTTTCAATACCTAATTTTTGTAAATTTTGTTCCCCTCATGCAAAACTCTGTTCTTAGATGATTTTGCCTTTACATTTAGATCATACTGGTTATTTGTTCTCCATCAATTTTTAAATATCTTTAAGTTTAAAGTCTTCCAAGCTTTTAGATTTTATCTGCACTGAAGAGACATAAGTTTTCAAAATGCACATATGCAGAAAATGAATTCAAAGAAACTTCGGTATTTTGTTATTTGTTACCATTGGGACGATGCCTTTGCTGATGGACTGTTAGTCCATGAAGTTACTTACCAGCCCAGTAAACAGTACTTCGGTGCTGACCTGAAAGCCGATTCTATTTTGAATCTTGCAATATCTAAGGTCTTCCAGACGTTTTAGATTTTATCTGCACTGAGGAGACATAAGTTGTCGAAATGCGCATATGCAGAAAATACATTCACAGTAACTTCGGCATTTTGTTATAATTTATAATGATATGAATCTTGTGAATACCGGGGATATCTTTATTGTATGCAAATAGTACCTGCAGTGATATATAGTTCCTTCTTCAACTAGGAGTGAGTTAAAAAGAATCCTTCACTTGAGATAGTAAAATATAGATTTCCAACATGCAAGCTTTTGTGAGCATGTTAAAATCAAATTTTAATTCGAGAGTGAAAAAATATTTTCAACTAGCTACAAAACTGATTGGAAATGTTTTCCTAAAATGAAAATGTTATGCGCGAAATTTTTTAACTGGCGGAAAATCTCTCCCGGTATTAAATCGACAGCCATTGCGTGCACATTTAACCATCTGCTGAGAATGGGAGAAAACTGTGCAGACGACAATACCATGAAAAATAAAATATTTAGAAATAAAATACACAATTAAGTTGGTGAGCTTTGTATTTTACTTCTTGTTTTATAAGCTGAATGTTTTTTTTTTGTTCTTACTTTCGTAATTCATATGATGTTAGGTTTAATTGTTGGTTTATCTTTTGTATTCTACAAGAATAACTTGCATTTTCCTACAGGTTCTACAAACTTATGTTGAAATGCTGGCACTATGATCCTAGAAAAAGATCTGGCTTTGCTCAGATCAAGACAGAATTGAATAACATGTTTACAGAGGGACCTGGTGATGAGTACTATTACAGATCAAATGATTTGTAATGCCTTGGACTTAAAAGCTTCAGCTTGAAAGTACATTTTTGTATCAAACTGTCTTTTTTCGTCACGGTTTTGATTTTCGAATTTCTTTTCAGTTATCCATTTGTATTCAAAACTTTGTTGAAAATGATCCCAACATTGACGTTCAAAATTCGATGAAATAATTCCTGAGAAGACTTCTAAATAATTATGAAATTGTTTTTATGTCATTGATTCATTTTTATTTTATGCTTCAATAAAACTGCTGTTAATTTGGTCATTGAACGCATTGCACTGAATGTACATCATTGAATATTTTTGGGGTAAATATTATTAACAAAATGTTACAGTAGGCCACAATAAAAGGGTAAAATAGACAAAAAAATTTATTGGAAAAAACAGATACAGGTCAACTTTAAAATGCAAAAATGTTCAGCCTGTCAAGATTTTGAAAATTCGGAATTTTTGAAGAAAAACTAAATAAATTTAAATGTAGGAGTTATTCCTTTATTAGTAAAATTTTCGTTATTTTTTACATTTTGTTTTATTTTTCCGAAACGTTTTGAGAAAGAGGTTAGGTTTGTATAGCAAAAGTTTTCATCTTATTAAGAACTACAATTCTTACATTTGTCTGGCAGGTTTGCATTTTAGCCACCGCTGAGGAACTTATTTTACATAGAACCCAATGAGAAAATGTTGTAAACTGTTAATTCTTGAAAACCTTTGTATACATCAGGTTGATATTAAGCAAGGATGGTGACATGATGATCATCAAGCAAATGTATGATTTTATAACAGATCATAAATCCAAGATGGACGCCACTATAGATCTAAGTTTTATATTTGCCCTTATGGGGAAATTCTATAAATTGCTAATTCGTGAACACAGTTTCATATTTCAAGTTGATATTAACTGGGCTTGGTGACATGATGTTCATCTACTATTTTTTTATGTTTGGATCGTTCACAAAGCCAAAATCCAAAATGGTTGTCAATGGAAACATGGGTAAACATAGGGCCTATTGGGACATGTTGTAAAATGGTTGAGATGATATTAATTAGGCCTGGTAATATGATGATCATTAAATAAATGTATGATTAAAATACCGATCGTAAATCCAGGATGGCCGCCACAGCGAATCAAAATTTGATATTGTGCCCTATGGGAAAATGTTGTAAATTGCTAATTCTTGAAAACCGTGTCATACATCAAGTTGATATTAACTTGGTATTGTAACTTGATGGTCGTCGATCAAATTTTAAATTTTTGTACAAATGGCTGTCACCGAGAACAACAGTTTAACATGGAACTCTAAGGATATATCGTAAATTGTTTAATCTTGAAATCTGTTTCATACATCCACATTGATATAAACTATGCAATTCAACATGACATTAATCTACCAAAGTCTATGATTTTACAACCAATTAGCTGTCACCTGAGATTAGTCAATTACCCCGTGGGAAGATCTTATTTGATCAATAGCCATCAGGTAAGAGATACAGGCTCATATGCGAGCCTCTTGTTACATTAAGTTTTTTTATTATTGTTCTTTTTGTATATTTTATCTTTAAATTGTGGCCTATAAATATATCATTTTTGTTGTTTATACATGCACATTTTTGGCTATTGAACAACATAAATTTTTATTAAACATTTTATACTTTTATACCTTTGAATGAAATATAATTGTATGCATTAAATATTTTATATTATGTTATACTGCTAGTTGCTTTCAAATACAGTACAATTAAATTGAATACAATTGTTTTCTTTCTATTTTTGTCATGAACTCACACGTGAATGTAATAGACATTTGCTATTTTATATAGTATCTTTCCTTTTATCTAATGATTGTTCTACAAATCGGTTTTGCACTTCCATCCATGGTATACTTAGTTTTTACAGTTTTTATCTCTTATTACAGTAACTTCCCTGGTCTGTAAATATGTAAAGATGTGTATATACACATAAATCAATTAAAAGGCCTATTCCAAATGTTAAATTTCTATAGGAAAATACAAATGTAAATGATTAATTATATAATATTAGTTAACAAAGAGACAAAAACTTAATAAAAGAAAAAATGAATAGGGCAAAAATAAAAATATTATTAAAAAAGGTCATTATATGCAAATGTCAAAAAAGGTCAAAATGTATTTCGTATCACCCTTGTAAAATATGAAAGAAGAAAAACTCTTTACTTCCCAATCATTGCCCAATAAGAGGCAAAAAAGAACAATTCACATTAATTACACCCATAATTACAGAAAATAGTCACTTGGTTAAAGAAAGGGCCAAACATAACGTAAAGAATTATTATTTCCATTTTATTTTTGTTGGCAAAGATATTGATCAGCTCCTAAATGCTTTACACAGTAATTAGATTGAAATAATTTTTCATTTTGACAGTATTTGGCACAATATCATGTTCTTCTTTCATAATCGATGATGTTGTTATACAAAATTTATTTAGAAGTATTTCACTTGAAGTTCCATAGGAAGGATTGATATCATAGTCAACGGAAATTTTGTCGTTAGCTAGCTATCAGTAACTGCGAGCATTTGTCAGGACAGTACCTTAGTGTATTGTCTTCATGTTTTATGTACTTCATTGTAAAGGTACTTGTCTTGATGAGTTGGACTTTTTTCTAGTTTGATTTTTACTGTGATTTTTTTTGTGTATTTATTTTTAGCCATTCACCACACATAGGAGGAGGGTTTGGATCCAAGAAAACGAGTTTAACCCTAACGCAATATTTGCGCCTAACCCAAGTCAGGAATATGTTGGTCATTGGCTTGTCCCGTCTTCATAAATATTTTGATCTACATGTATATAACTAACTGATATGTTTTCCTGGTTTAATTGTTTACCAAAACGTATTTTAACATTTTTCCGGAAAGTCAATATTTCTTTCATCTATCAAATGCAGAGATCGTATCGTTGAGTAGTCAATAAAGCCAAGAGAGCGGAAAGTTAAAAAAGCATGAATCTCTTGACATGTTTACTAAGTGACACTACACCGTCTATACTAATAAAAGTGGATAGCGCAGAACGAGCCGTATTTAGTCCACTTTATTCGGTGACATTATTGAAAATATGTGCTAAAAATTCGAGTACAGAGTTTAAAGTTTTTGACGTGGTATTAATTTGTCTCTTAATGAAAAAACATAGCTCTAATTGGATATAACTCCAATATTGTTTTCTTGTGGAATCGCGCCATGACTGAATGATAATTTGGATAACTTGTTCTGATAAACCTTTACTTCTGAATGATAATTTGAAAGCTGTAAGATGAATTTTCGGATTAAGAGGATGTATTTTCGTCAACCAAGAGTTCGTTACCCGAGGTTCGTTACTGGTAACGTGTTGGGAAAATCCACGTAGAATTTTGAGAAACCAGAATTGTGTCGGCCATAACGGTACAAGTAAAATGACATTCGCTACCTCTTCCATTTTTTTTACACTAATCTACGAAAGCCGGAAGGGGACTTCCGAGTTCCGACTTCTGACTTCTTACTTCTAACTTCTTACTTCTAACTTCTTACTTCTTACTTTGATGTTGCAATCCGGAAAGGTAGCCTTTCCGGATTGCAACATCGACTTCGGTATCTAATTTTCTTAGTTTTGTTAGGACTGAAAGATTCATAGTTTATGACCTATCGCGAAATCAATAAAATTGATTGATAACTTAAATGGTGTTAGACCTTCTACTAGCAATATTTGAACTATAATTCAAGACGATAACAATCAATTTGGGAACAGAGAAACACTGAGGAGGGAGTAATTTTGAATACCACTGGATAAAGGGGTTGAGGGGCATACCTCCGGTTACCTACTTCTTCGGCGTCAAAGGTCTTGTATCTTTGTATTATCTGGGTCCTGAAGAACCCATCGTGCATGTCATCAATCTTATACATTTGTGGCTTTCATGTTAAAAATTCTATGAAGTCACGCATCACGCCTATTATAAAGGGGTATTTTTTCACGATTCCCGCTCAAAAAAAAAAAAAAAAAAAAGGGGGGGGGCGGACACCTTCAAGACCCCCTTTTATGTCTTAGATAGCAACAGTTTAGGGTGGGCATTTTGAAATTTAAACTTATTCAATTGACAGAAAACTTCATATATAGGAAATCGTGTTCAATTTTGCAATACTTAGAAGATAAATTCTTGCAATCGGAAAAGATTGATTTGGTTTTTGTTCATTCTCTTTTCATACACCCCTTCGAGACGATATAGGTTGTATGGTGGAACTTAGTTCATCAAGGTTAGGAAGAAAATTTTATCACCCAGTCCAGAAAATCAAGGAAGAAGATGCATGGATACGTACACAGTTGCCGGATCGGATTTTAACTCAGAGCGGTGTCAATACATCCTTAAATCTTCCCCCTTCTAGAATATTATGACTTGCAATTGTTAATTATAAAGGGATGAACGATACAGTTTTAATGATCAGAGTTTGGAGCTCTTTTCCTGCTTCAGATGTTGTTATATTTATTACAAAATATTTCCATCTTCTAGTACTTCTTACTACTAACTTCTTACTTCTAAGTTCTCACTTCTTACTTCTAACTTCTTACTTCTAACTTCTTACTTCTTACTTCTAACTTCTTACTTCTTACTTCTAACTCTTACTTCTTACTTCGATGATGCAATCCGGATAGGCTACGCAACACTGACTTCGGTATTAATATTGTCAATGTTAGGGTTGAAGTTTCATTATATTATTCCTCTAGTTTATGACTAATATGCAAAGGCATTAAAAATTGATTAATGAATCGAATGGCGTTGAACGTCCCAATTTCAACATTTCAGCCAAAATCCAAGACGAGAACAGATTTATCAAGGTGATTAGATTAATGATGAAGGGCGAGTCAGCCTTGCAATCCGTTACCTACATACTACGGGACTGTTGCAAGGATTCTTTAATATGATCGGTAGTGTATTTTTGTGTGTTGTGTAATAAGCGATGTGTTTTATTTGCATCATGTCCAATAAAAATAACGGGTAAATGTGTGCATTAACCTTTAACACATAGATTCATTTTCAGTTGATTTAGATACATGCAGTTTCCAAGTTTTATGGATAATATTATTTTAGAGAAGAGTACTGAAAGTGCCTCACATTCGTTTTAGAATTTTCAAAAATCAGCATTAAAATCTACCCCTCCTGGAATACTAGGCAAGTAAAGGGATGTACCATAAATTTTAAGGATGAGAGTTGGGTGTTCATTCCCTGCTGTACATACTCAGTGTCGTACATCTTTCAAAATATTTCTAACATCTTACTTCTTACTTCTAACTTCTTACTTCTCACTTGTACCTTCTTACTTCTTACTTCCTACTCCTAACTTCTTACTTCTAACTTCTTACTTCTTACTTCGATGTTGCAATCCGGAAAGATAGCCTTTCCGGATTGCAACACTGACTTCGGTATTTATATTGTCAATGTTCGGACTGAGGTTTCATTATATTATTCCTCTAGTTTATGACTAATTGCAAAGGCAATAAAAATTGATTGATGGATCGAATGGCGTTTAACGTCCTAATTTCAACATTTCAGCCAAAATCCAAGACGAGAACAGGTTTATCAAGACATCAGGGTGAAGGGGGAGTCAGCCTCACAACCCGTTAACCTACATACTAGGGGACTGTTGCAAGGATTCTTTAACGTGAACGGTCTTGTATTTTTGTATGTAATAAGCGATGTGTTTTATTTGCATTATGTCTAATAAAAAATAGTGGGTAAAGGTTTGCATTTAGAAATATAAACTTATTCAATTTTCAATAACAAATTGTAGATACAGAAAATCGTGTTCAGCTTGCATTGGCCCCAACTCTATAATCCTGGAAAAGAGTTTTAATTAATCTTGTTTTAGCTCACCTGACCCGTCTGTCCGTTAATTGTTCACATTTTGATCATCTGCTCTGAAACCAATTAAACAATTCAAGCAAACTTTACTGGAATAATCGATATTGAAGGTGATTAACACAAACTGCTCATTCCGTTCTGATCCAACACAAAACATACCTACCAGCGAGGAACATAGTTTAACATTGGACCCTATTGGAAAAACACCATTTTTGTCATCTGCTCAGAACTTATGGAAGCAAATTCAACCAAACTGTACTTGAATGATGTATGGATAAATGGAAGTTCCTTTACAAAATTACAAGGATTGCACATTTCGTTCCGATCTGACAAAAACCATGGCCGCCAGTGGGGAACATAGTCATGCAAAGAAATCAATACCCTACTTAAATCAAAAACCCCTTCTAACTTGCCACGATTAGGACAGAACTTTGCCATGGAAACATAAATTTTCTGTACAATTACTCCCCCCCCCCCNTTTCCACTCAAAAATCTGTTCTCGTCTTGAACTAAAGTTGAAATATTTCGCTAGTTGGACGTAAGACACCATTTAATCGGTTGGTCAATTTTTCTTGCTTTCGCAAAGTCCTATTAAGCTAGGATCAATATAATGAAAAGTCTTACTTATAATCAAAGTATTGATATTATTAAATACCGGGTTGAATGCCCTTTGCCTTTCCAGGTTGCAGCTTGGAAGTAAGAAGTAAGAAGTAAGAAGTTAGAAGTAAGAAGTAAGAAGTTAGAAGTTAGATGTTAGAAGTAAGAAGTTAGAAGTTAGAAGTAAGAAGTTAGAAGTAAGAAGTAAGAAGTTAGAAGTAAGGAGTAAGAAGTAAGAAGTGAGAAGTTAGAAGTAAGAAGTTAGAAGTTAGAAGTTAGAAGTAAGAAGTTAGAAGTGAGAAGTAAGAAGTTAGAAGTAAGAAGTTAGAAGTAAGAAGTTTGAAGATAGAAGTTAGAAGTTAGAAGTAAGAAGTAAGAAGTTAGAAGTAAGAAGTTAGAAGTAAGAAGTTTGAAGATAGAAGTTAGAAGTAAGAAGTAAGAAGTTAGAAGTAAGAAGTAAGAAGTTAGAAGTAAGAAGTGAGAAAGAATTTGGAAGATCTATGATAGCATGTAGAGCATGGAATGAGCACCAAACTGTGACGATTAAAATGTATTGTTCATACTTTCATTATGAATAATTGCAAGTCTTTATATTCCAGGATGGGACAGATTTTACGGCTGAATTGGGAAAATTGTATAGAGAATTTAAAGAATTATACATACCCTATGCCCAGAAGTACGAAACTGTCTAAATAAATATAAAAAAACTAAAAACAAAAACAAAACAAAACATACAAAACAAACAAACAAACAAAAACAAAACAAAACAAGAACAAAAAGTATAAATAAAATAAACAAAACAAAACAATCGAAAAATACTAGGGATGACTGTTAATTACATCGTTTGAGCTCCATCTGCGCAATTCCTATAATTTTAATGAATACGTGCTTCAAGATAAAGTGAACTAGGAAATCTTCAAATAAGACTCTGACAGAGTTTGTGGACTTCGGTTCATGCTAATTCTAAGATAAATGTAGTTTCTTTTAAAGGTATGATTACAGTAGTTGACTTAACACTACGATGTCTGACAGGGGTATGTGTTTAAATCCAGCAAGCGTGTACGTTCCAAAGCATCCACTCTAACTTTTTATCATACATGCCTAAATCAAAAGAGCTTTACAATACAAGCTAAATCGTCTTTAAGGGGTGTAAAAGAGTATTACTCCGAAACTTTTAAGGGTGTGTGTGTGTGTGTGTGCTGCTAATGCTAAGTTGAACACGATTTGCTGTATCTGCAATTTTTGTGTAAAAAATGAATAAGTAATACCTTTACCCGTTATTTTTATCAGACATAATACAAATAAAACACATCGCTTATTACACATAAAATACAAGACCGTTCACGTTTGAGAATCCTTGCAACAGTCCTGTAGTCTGAAGATAACCGGTTGCAAGGCTCACTCCCCCTTAATCCTCTTTTACCAGTTGCAATCAGAATTCTCCCCTCCCAGTGTTTTCCTTTTCCCAAATAATGTTTTTATAAACCTGTTCTCGTCTTGGTTTTTGGCTGAAATATTGAAAGTAGGACGTTAAACGCCATTCATTCTATCCTTTTTATTGCTTTCGCCATTAGTCATAAACTATAAAACCTTTAGTGCTGACAATTGACAAAGGTAAATGCCAAAGTCGATGTTGAAATTCGGAAAGACTACCTTTCCGAATTGCAACATCGAACTAAGAAGTAAGAAGTTAGAAGTAACACATAAGAAGTTGGAACTCGGAAGTAAGAAGTTAGAAGTAAGAAGTCGGAACTCGGAAGTCCCCTTCCAGCTTTCGTACTAATCCCAAAAAGCTGAAAGGGGAAGTTATATATAATTAGTTCCCTAGTGTTTAGAAAATGCATCTACAAATTTTCCATTAGAACCAGGCTAATATGAACAATATACAGGTAACTTAGAGTTTTAACAAGATGCAAAAAGGTCAATTTCTGGTTTTCCGAAGTATTGTGTAATTGGCTGAAAAAAAATATTGTTTAATGACCACTCTGTATCGTCATTTCGAGTCTGTGTCACAGTTTTTATTACCGGGCAAATGGGCTGCAGATAACCAAATATTTCTTTATAATCTGTCTTGTTATGTCATTAAGCTGTTTTTTCAAACCACCCATTTTGTTGATATATGTAACGGTAGTTGTGTTGTCAATTAGTGACCTAATGCATACAGAGTTCATTGATGCACAAAACGATTGCAAAGTCATGAATACACCAAAAAGTTCCAGTTAATTGATGTCGGGCCAATGACCGCAGGTTGTTTAATTGGAAAACACGCCTCCCCAACCTGTCAATGAAGCATCAGTTGTTTACTTGTTTCAATATTTTCTACCCTCCATTTAATGTCTGTTAGACAATAACCATTGACTATAATAAGTGCATCAAAGTTACCTCGGTTATTGCGCAATTAACACTCTCCGGGACAAGTTTGCAATTCCGGTGAGTGCAAAAATGGGACGCGTAATTTTTCTTTGAAAGTAGAAAAAATTCTCTGGAGGTGATAGATACTTATATTATAATTAATTTCTACGGCTTATAATCTGTCCGATACTTAACCCCTCCGAGCTTTAAGTACAAACTTGCTGATTTCCTCGAGGAAATTCATTTTTTCCTCTGAGGAAATTATTTTCCTCAGAGGAAATATACTTTTCCTCTCAGGAAAAACCAGTTTCCTCAGAAGAAAAACAATGTCCTCAGAGGAAATTTATTTCCTTGAGGAAATATATGTACTAATGTTTTCCTCGGAGGAAATTCACAAGAAATAGATTTCCTCTGGGGAAATTTAAACCAAAATAATTTCCTTTGAGGAAATTAAAAAACAAACAATTTCCTCAGAGGAACTCTATAAACAAACAATTTCCTTAAAGGAACTCTATAAGGAAACCATTTCCTCACAGGAAAATTAAAATTAAAGAATCTCCTCAAACGAAATCAAATTCAAAGAATTTCTTGTGAGGTACAAACATGCCAAATCATGCCAAACATTTGGACCTCTTGGGAAATAAAAACAAAAAAATAAAACAATAACAACCAAAAAAAAAAACAAACAAATTACAAAAAAAAACTCTATTAAAACAATAAAATTCCATTTAAGAAATTAAAAAATAACATATCTTTACTTCACTGCTGACGTAAAAAGCTTTTTTTGCTATAGTCATCATGCTAATGATATGAGATTTAATAAAAAGGTGATAATTTATAACAGACACAATTTCACTTAAGTGTTAAATATTGTATGATAAGAATTTATACTAATAACATAACACTAGATGGTGACTTACATGTCTAGAGTCAACATTCAGTTTCTCACAACCAGGTTAAAAAATATTTTATATTTATTATCTTTAAGGTTGTTTAAAATTTTTGGTGAAATAAATCAGTTGTTAACTGTTTTTGACCATTTACAATGTAGTGTAATCTGTTCTGTTGAATTTTTTTACTTTGTGTTAACTCTTAAAGGGAAATAAAAAGAACTAGCTGTTTGCTGTTAATCATAAAAACTTTGTTACTTGTAATGTGGCTGTTATCATGGATTTAAATTTGCTCTTAACTGTTTTAAGGGAAATTAAAGATTGCTAGCCTGTCTTGCCCCCCCCCTCCTAAATTTTTTTGTTATTAAACGATAAAATTTTGAATTATTGCAGCAATGCAGAAACTTTATTCCAATGTTGAAAATGAACCTTTTATATTTTTGTTAACATATCGCAAGATGAAAAATGAATTTGTCATCATGCTGTTAACAAAAATATCTCACAGGGATTCCTGCACATTTTTCACATGAAAAGGGAGCTTTTTGTGGCAAAGTGGATAAAATATATCACTTTTCAGATCTTTCAGTCAGTCACTACATGTAGTATGACACATCACGAAGGAAATACTGTCAAATGACTGATCAGACCTGAAAATCAAAACCCCACATTACTTGCATTTGACTCATCTTATTTCATATGGGCCATTTGAATGTGCTGTTTAACTTTTCCCATCTACCTTCTTGAAGTGGGTGCAGTTTGAAGTATCTGCTAAGTGTACATTTAAAATTCTAAATATATTGATTTGTTTGATATGATCTTTCACTTACTGGTACACACTGGAATATCTGTGGGTAACTATCTGTGTTACGGATCCTCTTTTAATCTTTGTTATGTTTTGAAATTATTCTGTGTTTCACTGTTTGTGAACAAATAAGCTCCAGGTAGATGTTAACTCTGTTTTTACATCCTAGTACTTCATTCTTGCTTCAACATCAAATTTAAACGGCAAATAAAGAAGTACACAGGAAAAATTGTACAGAAAGTCAAAACGCAGTCTCAACTCTGGGAGTAGAATGCAAATTATAGGGAAACGCATCCAATGCAGAACCCCAATTTTTGTTCGGAACACATCAAGAATCAACCTGGTATCGATGAAAAAGGCCACAATCACAGAGCCTCAAGCATCGTCAAGCATAAGCTTAAAAGTATTATTTTCACAATTTTCACGAAACACGGATGTCCAAAAGAAAAGAAAGTTGCACTGTCCTATTCATTACCCTCCCCCATCCCATTGCTCCCTGCATGATCATGACGAATCCAAGTCAACTCGCCCCACTGTCAACTCGCCCCCTTCCAGCTCGCCCCCATGTCCATCACACTCGCCCCATAAAGTGAGTTCAAGAATTCATGTCCTACTGATAAAATCATTACTTAAAATTTTCCTATCAGATATTATATATATCAGTATATTTGTTTCTAGCGGAACACTAACCCTTACCCTATCTCTAACCCTAACCCTAACCATAACCCTATCTCTAACTCTAATCCTAACCCTATCTCTAACTCTAATCCTAACCCTATCTCTAACTCTATCCCGAACCTTATCTCCAACTCTAACCATATCTCTAACCCTAAACAATACCCATAACCTTAACCATAAACTTAACAAAACCAACCAAGGTAAATCCGAAAAATTTACCAACCTGAAATAATGGTATCCCGAACGTAAACTAAGCCAAAAATATTGAAAAGGGTTTAATCTATTTGTGGGGCGAGTTGGTATTTTAAAGATTGGTTGGGGCGAGTTGGTAGAAAATTGGGGCGACTCGGACAGGGGCGAGTTGGCAGTGGGGCGAGTTGTCCTGTTTTCATCATGACGACAAGTGACGAACAGTGCTGCTGTTGTACATTAGGCCTAGTTCGATCACCAACCACGGTATCCGTGGTCGAACTAAAGCATGATCGAATTGTCACTGGTTCGACTAGAGTGACGTCTATGGTTCAACCATTTTGAAGCGTGGGTTTCTCTGGTTCCAATATGGCGGCACGAGTTAAGTTTGTTCAATTGTCGTTTTTGATAAAAGGGAAAAAACATTTACAGCGGAATTAAATATTAGGTATTAGTAGTAATGTTATCAAGGTAGCTTTATACATATTTTGTAGTGACTAGAGCCTGTTTTTGTTTTGAACAAGTTAATTTTGAACATAACAGTCATTGAGTAAATTTCTCGTAGCATGCAGAGCTTTGTGATTACAAGAGCACGATCGAAGGCAATGCCAATTACAATTATAATTTTATCGTTACAAGTTATCATTTTTAGTTTTCACAACATTTTTTTTAAACAAAGGCTCTTAAACTTTTTTTCAAGTTTACTGTCAAATAAATACCAACCTTTGGCATAGCATCTCTTCCCGGAAGAAATGCTATGCCAATGGTTGGTAATTTTGTTATATTTATTAATCTTGTGGCATTAAGTGATCGGATGACAAACAAACGATGATAATCGTCCTCGTACATTTCCAAAATGCACATTTTGATTAAAAACGCAGCCATATTAACTAATCTACTGTTACTAAAATGAGTTCGATCATTCAGGTGACCAGACATGCGCACTAACACTGACTAAACTAAACTATGGTTGATGATCGAACTAGGCCTATGTTGGTACATGTGTTCTATGGGTCCTTTCTGTATATATATTTTTTTTATTTTAATGACACCGTATGGTTCACAAAAATAGCGTAAGAGTCGGTTCCGCAACTAAAGATGGAGATGTGTACTTTTTCAAATCAGTTCAATATTTTATTTCATGATTCGGAACGTATATAAATACATTTCGGATATATTGCTCTGTAAAATATAGAATAATGAGAGCTGACGAAAGGGGGTCTCATCCCGATTTCCAGTCATCAAAATGAGCAAATCCCGGACATTTTTTTTGCGAAACGCCCCGATCCCGATAGTTTGTATTTAAGAAACCAATTTTTGCCAATCCCGATAAATTTTACCATAAAATCCCGATTTCCCGGGACTAAAAACACCCTTTCCCGTATCCCATGGCATTTTCATCCCGAGTTCCCGGCCTGCCTGATCCTGATCCTTAAAAAAGGACAATCCGATTTCCTGAAGTTAATTGCCAATCCCAGCCGCGGCCTCCTGAAAATTGTCTCTCCCCCCCCCCCAATAATGGGTAGGAGGACGTTTTGACCATACAGTAGTCCTGATGGGCAATGAAGACATCTTACTTCTGTGTCTTACTTCTTTAATTATGCCATTTCCCAAGGACGTATTAATGAGTTATAAGTCCTTAGATTTTCTAATACATGATGTTGAAAATAACAAGTCAAGGTTTTATAAATATTTTGATTTATAGATTCCGAAGGAATTCCTTGAACCTTTAAATTGAGCACTCTGTGTTGTTAATTACATGCCTGTAGTATATCTAATCCCAAGCTAAGACAAATATCTAGAGCGGGATTCTCAGCCTCAATAAAATCCTAAAATAATACTCTAGCTTACATTTACAATAAATTACAAATGTGATTTCTTATTTCATAAAGTGTTCAGTAAATGTTGCTTTTTAATGGAATGTTGGAATATGGGAGCGACTAAAGCCAAAATCGGTTCATAAAAGTAAATGGCTAATATTTTATATTTTTTGCCAAGGTTACTTATGGAAATGAAATATTTTCAGCACATACTTATTACAAGACCAAAACGTCCGTGTCCGAAATAACACATGGCAGAAATTTCATATGGTCAAAATTTTTTAGCGCCGAAACGTCTCCAAATCTTAAATATCAATGTAATATATGTGCCCCTTGTTGACCCTCAGTTTGGCAAATAAAAATTCTGTATAAACCCTACAAAAATATGAATATACATACAAATAACCATTGATAAGGATGACATTTTATCATATACTTACTAAAGATATGTGTCTTGTAATATGAAATCTGTATTGCATGTGGTGAAGTATGGATTTTACTGGTTTTTTCAAATTGATGAAATAAACAAAGATTCACAAATATCTGTAATTTTACCATGTTTACCGACTCATTTTAGTTATCATGGTTATGATATGAAAAATGCCATATATTTACCTTAAGACATTTATCATATGACATCCTCAGTCTCCTGGTGATAGTAGAATATCACACAAACTTGGGTTCAGAATATTTATCTCATTAGGGGTCCCTTATCTAAAATGAGGGTCTCAATAGGGGTTCCTTTCCCAAAATCCTGATCATTTTTCTACAATTTCCTCCTTTCGCTGGCGGGAAAATATTTTACAAAGAATCTTAAAGAGGTCAGTTTTCCTGTTACATGGGCTCAATTTTCAGCAGTTCCTGCTTCATGCTGGACATTTAATGTGCACTTTTTTACCACCATCTTGTTTGCCGCTTGTTTTAAAGGGCCAATCCCTCTTATACCCTATTAAGACTCACAAAAATCCTTCAAATTTCTCATCTTATCTGTTTCTGTGATTTGAAAATAGTTTACAAAGAGTCCTAGACAACCTCTCTGCATGGTTACACAGGTTGGGAACAAACTCCTAAATAGGTTATTATATGCCAAACAGGATTTTATATCCTGAACAGGTTATTAATTTCATACAGATTCACAAATTGGCCTCAAATTCGCACTCAAATAGATCAATATCTACATTTTGTGTGTAGATAGTGTCCTCTTTATTACATGACTTATGAGATTGATCTCCAAAAAAAAAATCAGCATTTTCAAGGGATAATCTCAAAAACATAATGGAAATGAGGCAAAAATCTTAAAAAGTGCATTTTTGTCAAATTGTCAAATATCCAAAATTACCAGTAGTTATGTCACAGGATTGAAAATTCACCTTAATGGGAAATATGTACATTTGTAGTAACTAATTAGTGTAAATAAATCTGTTATTTTTAATTAACTAGTACAAAAAATTGTTATTTGAGGTAAATTGATAATTCCTTACGATTTTAATCATGTTAATTATAGAAATTCTTTACACTTTTACAGGATATGAAAATTTTCAGCTTTTTACTTTCAATGCATGTAAAATTAGCATATTTGTAAACCATATTTATCGAATATTTTTGAAATGAATATAAAAAAAATATTTGTCGATTTTTTGTAAAAAGTAAATCGGTAGAAAAAATAGGAAAATCTCAATATATAAGGGGACGACCATTTGATTTTCTGGGGGAGGCTTGGGGATTTTGCCCAGCAAATGTATTAATTTTCACGAAAAATTTCGAACAAAGTCTCCAAAGTATTTATTTTTTACCAAATGTCACATAAAATTATTT
>MJUU01022147.1:13484-49856 GCA_002080025.1 Modiolus philippinarum
TAAAAATCGGTTTCGAAGCTTATTTTTAAAACACATTGATTTATCGGCAACAGTCCTTTCATGTTGAATGAAAATCTTGTGAAAAAAGCATCATTACAATATAGTTCTTTCATAGCGCGGACCTCAACGAGAGCACCATGTCAGTTGATATAATAGACAATTATTACCCTTATTGTAATTATAGAATCTATTTATGTATATATATAAGAATTTCCGAAAATTGGTCGAACGTATATTTTCCCATTATGAGCTTGCGGTTATAGTGAAGTAGCTTCACTCTAGTTATTTCAACTGACGCAATAGCCACATCTTTTATAGCTAAATATTAAATGATACATTTTCTAAGTCGTTGAATTTAACAGAAAAATCCATTTACTTGTGAGTATCGTATTAATTCAAGTAAAAAATTCACGTATTCATGTATTTGTATTGGAATTATTACACATTATATGCTTTATAATAATTTTTACATTATTTTGCACATGCAGTGAATATATTTAGTATTAAAGCCAAGGGAGAAATTCCAGTATGAATTCGAACAAAGGGGGAAAATCCAGTATATACTCAATTTTCTCCCCTCAAATTTAGGGGAGAAAAATGAGTATATACTGATTTTTCCGGGCGGAAAGACTAGTATATACTCATCTTTCCGGGGGGAAGAATGAGTAGGGGGAAAATCTAGTATGTGACACCGGTACCAAGTCCGGTTGTCCCGAGTTCCTATCGTTGTTTACGTTTCTCTTTTGTCTTATTTGTGCTTTTTCTGTATGGTTCCCTGGCATATTGTGGCATGTAATTATAATTTTTCAGCCATTTAAGTGTTTCCTGTTGTCCCTTTTATTTCATTTGTTTATAATGCCTAACTTCTTGCAAAATAAACGTTTAGTTATTGTTGTGTTATTTGTTGTTTAAATTTGTGTATTTGCTTTATTTTTTGTTGAAGAGTATGATTATTTTTGTACAAAAGAATTCAAATACTTTTGTACAGTAAATGGAAGGTATTTAGATTTTATGCTGATCAAAATATATACATATTACAAAAGTGATTCCAGTGCAGCTGGGGCCGGAGTGGACGATTGGTTTGGGTAGTTGTACTACCTATACAAGTACTGTAGTTTATCACCACTGCGGTGTGAGTTCTGCCCCGCTTTGTATATTACAAAAAGGGTGCACTCGACTTACAATCGTAAGTGATAAGATTTGTCAGTTACCTGCCCAAGTTCGATGGTTCTCTCTGGGTACTCCGGCTTCCTCCACTACTACAACTGACCGTCATGAAATAGCTGAAATACTGCTGAAAGTGACGTTAACCCCCATATTAATCAATAAATCAATCTAATGCAGCTAATACAGTAACATTAAGAAAAAAAATACTTGGAAATTACAAAAAGTGGCCTATACAACAATTAAATACAATTTCCTCCTAAATTTCTTTCGCGATATTTGGAAAAAAAATTTATTAGTGAAAATAAATAAGGTGACGTTTCGCGCATTGACGTAACTGGCATCCATCCCTCCTTACGTAGATTATTTGATGATGTTCAGGATTTATGGTATACAGCTTCAGGATGCAACTCTCCCTTGTATAGTGATATAATATTTGACAATTGTTATGTTTTTAAGACTACTCCAAAAAAACTCATACATCTTAAATTGCAGAAATGTATTTGTTGTAAATGTATTGTTCTTTGTCTGTTTTGTCGGACTTTTTGGATTTGCAAGTCACTGATGGAATTACGGTCTTTTTAACTCTATCGCGACTAAATACTCATATTTTATGCACGAATGTAGTTTTTGTGTATATGTTAGTTGTTCATTCAATGATTAAACACAAAAAATGATCTTTACTATGGTCTGATTTTGTTTTACATATGCAGCGTCATTCGTCCACAGTGTTAGATGACCCATGTAAGATCGATGCACGCGACCTCAACTTACACGGGTAGATGGCCAACCATAAGTGTCTATCTTTGTGACGTCACAATGTTGAGTATCCTCAAATAGCGACGACTTTGTTCACACGGTATAGGTTTCCAGACGTTTCTATCCGTTTTTACTGAAGAAATAGGAACTTGCGTTTGGTCAGAACCAAAGATCGGCATATTTTTCACTCGTGTATGACATTATACGTCTTTTCCTCTCGTTTCGCTACGCTCAACTCGAGAAAAGACGAAATTTCTTACACTCATGATATCCTGATCTTTAATCTGACCTTATGCAAGATCCGATTAATCTTTTTAGAATTTGGATTCTTCTCTAAATAATGGTTTACAGTGTGAGACTGTGAGACGACCTTAGTAAGAGCAATGCACGCGACCTAGTCTTCAGTTTGGTAATTGAAGAACCATTATTATTCATTTCTGTGATACAATAATCATAACCATGACAAAACGTCATAAAACACCTGACGTCAAATGTGTAAGGTACACTCAAATGGCGACGATGTTACTCGCACAGTATAGGTTTCCAGATATTTTGTTTGGTTGTTTTTACGGAAAAATACCGGAATATCTTTCATATATGTAAGAAATTCGTCGTCTCATTCTCTCGTTTTGCTGCGCTCCACTCGGAAGACGGATTTTTTTACATTCATGAAAGATACTCTGACATTTGATCTGCTCTCATGTAAGAAGCTATATTATTCTCCATATTTTTCCTTGTCATGTAAGTTTCTTATAAGACACAAAGGCTCAACAAATGCATTATAGGTTTAGGTACATAAAATAATATTTTCTGGAGTGATAAATAGGTACTAATATTCCATCCAATTCGAGCAGCAGTATATCTTTCTCTCACGTAAGAGATTTTTTGTCTTATTCTCGTGTTTTACTCCAATCGCAATAGACAGAATTTTTTAACGTTCTTCCAAGATACTGACAATATACTATCATGGAAGAACATATAATACATTGTATAAGCACCAAGTCATATTTTGTTGTTGTACTTTGCAACATTGCTTAGTCTCAATATTATTGCATTATAAACGTCTACTTTCATAGGTACTGAGAACCAACCTACTCACCCCTGATTCACTTCCAGACAGTGTGTACAGCGATTTAGCTAGCGTGGGTGCTTCATTAACGTTTGCTATGTTTATTGTCAGTCTTTCAGTGTCTGATCCGTAAGTATCCGATACTGTGATATCTACGTCACACGATCTGAGGCGTGCAGGAAGCGTATCATAGTCAATCGTTGTTACGGTAGATGTTTTGACTAAACCACCTGTTATAAAAACATTGAAAACAGAAATAAATTGAAAGAACACACTTTTAGTAAAGACAACTAAAAAATCATAATATATCTTATTAAATTTACATGTATCCTTATGATACATGTACTTTTCATTTATAACAAAAACATATTTTTTTTGAAAGACTATATCTGTTTAACAACAAATGGTCCGAAAACGGATAACTTCATTTGTAGTTTTATGAATGTTACATGTAACGCCCTCGCTTACAGCTTTATCTTAAAATGGAACAAGACTATGAGATTTTTATCAACATTTTTGGACTATTCTGAACTTTGACTTTTAAACAATAGATTACTTTACACAATACATTCATGCATGAAGCGCAAAAGTTGTGAATTGATGATTAGATTAAAGATTAAGTATTATAGTGGAAGGCGTCAAAGGTATATTACGGATTTAAGTATAGAGGAAGGCGTCAAAGGTATAATATGTACTATATATCTACTACCTGAATATACCTGAATATATGCAGGTATGCACTCCTGTGACATTATCCTTACCAAAAGTCATCATACTCGCCGTTTGTATGACTCTTCATTCACAACATCTTTAATAACACGGCTAGTTTTCTTGTTCTATCCATCGTGGGTCTTTTAATTGGAGCGCCAATGTGACCGGATAGTATGTTCAAATGATTAAAGAAATATTTGTACTACCAATGCACTCCTCGTCCGGGGATCGAACCCTGGACCTTGGCTTCGTAGCCAGCCTCACTACCCAAGGAGCTAAAGAAATATTCTGTTAGCTCAGTCGAATTTTACTACTTAAGTAAGCACCTTCGTGACTCTAGGATAAACAAAATATTGTTTTGTTCAGAGTAGGAAACCGACTCCAGTGCATGTGACATTCTTGACTGTTCAAGGAAAATACAAACCGTAGGTAGCTTCAACCAAGATTTGAGGGCTTGGTTGGTTTTCACGAGGAAGCCTTTGTATCAAATAAACATCATTCAGAATAAGAATTGCAGTTCTGTTCTCTGCGTTTTGATTGGCTTATCATAAAAAATAAAAAGAATAACAGAAAACACCTACAATGACTGCAAAATAATTTCCCATGCCATAATGTACCATGGAACTGCATAAGAAAATAAAACAAATAAAAGACAAAGGAAAAACCAACCAAAGAAAGGAACTCGGGACATCGGAACTTTTGATTGATATATTTATAATGCAAAAAAAACAAAAAGAAAATCCCTTATTATATGTAATCATATGCAGACATTTTAAATTTTGTGATCCAGTATGAACCATTGATTTGCATTAACAAAGCATGTTAATTAGTAAGTTTTTTTTAGAATTGAAGGCAACTGCATCTTTTTCATTTCGAGTGTCTCTCGTTTGCTTTTTTTACATCGCTTTTAAATCCTTTTTTCTTCCAATATTGTGACAATTTGCTATTTTGAAATTTTATTAATTGCATCCGTGTAAATGTCGCTACAGAAACCCTTCGTTTATTTGTCACCATTATACTACCCTACCATAATGATATTTGTTATTATAAAAAATAATCAATGAACATTGTTATTGTTCTTTATATTTTTGATTACATTTTTGAATCTTACTGGAGGAGTCAACAGTAAAGTAGTTGGAAGCTGCAGCTGGTGAAAACGATGCTGTATATGTATGAACATCTCCGACGTCTGGGTCTGTTATTTCTACCTGAAAAACAGACACACCAAGTCCGGAGTTTTCTGTTACTACTGTTGTATAGGGTAGGTTGTTACTGTTTATAACTGGTGCTGTATTTATATCTGTGAAAATTCAATAATAAATATATATTGATACTGAATATGTTTGTGATAAAATTAGAGTCAGTCAAAAGAAGATAGGGCAGGACCCCAGAGGGCAGAACAATTTTTTAAACTTTGTTATCTTTGGGCTATCATTTCAGCCATGTACAGAGCAATTCTTTCACGCACCTGATACATTTAATTATATGTTTATACTTTCGATTTTCTAATTATCATTGTTAATACCAAAGTGATCGAGATTGTGAGTCTAGAAATTTAATCTTTGGAGAAGACTAACAGGCCATATCATTGCACATAACAAAAGATATTTACATAATCTTACCAATACCAGCCATAAATACGTGTGAGATAATTTTCATTGTTGGTAACAGTTCTCTCGCCAATAAGCACAAAATAGCCTAACATGGATCCAGCTTATTGAGCTTGAAAGTACAATAATTTTGGCTGAAGTTAAGGTTTTTATCATCAACAGGTACTGAGAAATCTTATATAATTTTAAATAATCGTGATCAGGGTTCCAAAAAATGAATTAGACGTCAAACAGTCAGTATTATCGCGACATACACATTAAACAATATTGCATGATAAAGCCTTTGGCAAAATAATTGTTTTCTCTATTTGAATGTTATTGATATTACTTTATTTCCAGGCCATAATGATATTGTATTTGTAAATTTTACTTTTTAAGAAAACGGATGTCGGTGCACGTTTTCTTTCTACTCTAAAAATGTTTCTGAAAACAATTCTTTAATTATTGTTATTTTTTTGTATACCAGTATATTTGTATTACTGTATTTAACTTCGATGTAGCTGTTTGTTAACTGATCTCATTCATTTTTAGAACTATATCCATACATTTCTTTCACAGGAATAAAATTTTGAAAAGAGTAAATCATTTATGTATTTTCCAAATACTTGTTTGTAATTATTGAAAGCACAACCGTTGATTTCTACAAAACATACGAAGACGAGCTTTTATATTGTATTTGAATAAAGCATGTACAGATTTCATTCATTGAATGATGAAACATTTTGAAACTGTTTGTTTTTTGAAAATGTATAAATTAATGAAATGAATTTGGCGATTCTTTCAATATATTACTCAATTTGAATTTTTAACGGCCTGAAATATTTGAATTGCCACTGACAACAAAACGTTAATGGTAGGCATAATCCCTATTTTCGTCTGAAATGAAATCCTGTTTTGAATCCTATTTTGATTGCCGATTATGCCGTTTCAGTCTCTTCTTGTTATTTCATTTATTTTTTGCAAAGCAAAACTTTTTATTTGCTCTAACCGGGAGTTGACTCGCGCACTTACTGATCGCTGTGATTTCGCGGACTCTTAACCATTTCTATTAGACCATATTCGAGTTCTGGTATTTAGATTCACCAGTTACCCTTTATACAACTCTTCCCCATAATAAACTTAAAACAGTAATTTCCGATCTGATACATCAATGTTTCTGTACAAAAACCGGAGAACGCAGGTATTCCTATCTGGTAATAGGAAAAGATAAAACATATTTTGTAAAGAACCACACTGAGTCAAACAAGAAATACAGTGAAAATGACGTGATTAAGATGCTTGAATTTTTGATCGACAACATTTTTGTTGAATGTGGAGGCCGTGTTTTTCAACAGACAATAGGGATTCCTATGGGTACAAATTGTGCGCCACTTTTAGCTGACCTTTTCCTTTTTTCGTATGAAGCAAAGTTTTTACAAGGGCTGATACAACAGAAACAAAAACAGCTAGCCCAGACTTTTAATTTCAGCTTCAGATATATAGACGATGTACTTTCTCTTAATAACCCAAAATTTAAAGAATATTTACATCGTATCTACCCCAGTGAACTTGAAATTAAAGAGACAACCGATACACCCGATTCTGCTTCATACCTTGACCTTTTGTTGTACATTGACGAACATGGACGTCTGAAATCTAGATTATATGACAAACGTGATGATTTTGACTTTCCAATTGTGAACTTTCCCTTTCTCTGCAGCAATATACCTGCATCCCCAGCATATGGAGTATATATTTCACAATTAATTCGTTACTGTAGAGCGTGCAGTACATACAGTGACTTTGTGGAAAGAGCAAAAGCACTGTCACAAAAACTGCTGAGTCAGGGATATGTTCAGCCTTTGTTACTTTCGTCCCTTCAGAAATTCTATGGCCGTCACCACGACATCATAGATAGATATGAAATGTCAGTGTCACAAATAAAAACTGACATTTTCAGCTAGATTCGCGTCTTCCCTGATTTGACATTACCGGTTTCGACTTTACCCTGAATTGACCCACTGACAGTGTGACGGGTGCTGTGCACAGAGCAGGACATGCTTACCCTTCCGGGGCACCTGATGTCACTCTTGTTTATTGAGAGTTCACACTGTTAGTGCTTTAGTTTTTTGTGTTGTATATGTAACGTTTGTGTGTTTTGTGGGCATATGGTGTCTTTGGTCTTCCGTCTTTTGGTGTTCTTGCTTTTGCCTTGTCTCTGGACTTTGATTTGTGTAATCTTGTGCTTTGTTCCTTCGGTATTCTACTGCCGTTGTTTTGTTACTGTTTGTCCGTCCTACGTCACAAACATGTACGCTCCATTTGACCAAAAATGTAATTCAAATATAATTTTATGACATTTTAAGTTCTATGACGTGACGTTGTCCATACTGTGAAATGCTGAAAAGTTGTTTGGTAAATCCCGAAAGCAGAACTCGATTTTGGTCTATTGTTCATGAGTTCAAGAATGCATTAATGTTTTCATCTCGGTTTTAGTTGGTAAATACTCCGACGTGACATTATAAATATGCTCTGACTCTTTCTGTGATTAGTAGGGCCTGTAAGTCTTGATTATGAAACTTCCTTGTAAGTAAATTGTATATCTGTAACTGAAATATATGACGTTTCAAACAAAACTGTTTAAAGTCATAATTGATATGAGTGACAACAAAAGTTAACAGCATATTAGAGAGCGAGAGCAGTTAGGAAAAATCCATTGGACAAACCACTAATTCGAGAGCATGTAATTTGTACAGTGATTTTTATAGCTTAGAAGCTGCTGAGTTGAAAAATACTGAAGCTTCATTCCGTGTATGGCACTCGGTAGATGTCCTTGGTACATAATTTGGCTTCCTAGTTCGATTTATTTGGTAATGAGTACTTCTTTCGTTACAACTTTTGGACAATGGCTTTCCATATTATTTGATTTTAATGCTGCTGATGAGAGGTTACTCCTTGAAACGTGTACAGCATAACGAAATTCACTGCTTTTTATGCAACTTCGGTATTTTTTTGTATTTTGAACCATTGGGCCGATGCCACTGCTGGTGGACAAAGAGGTTCCCGAGGGTATTCACCATCCCAATAGTCAGAGTTGTCTGACATGAAAATTTTACCTAACGTGTTGTAGAAATTTTTTTTTTATAAAAATTCTAACCCCTTGAATTATCGAGGCTTCATTCCATGTATGGCACTCGGTAGATGCCCTTGGTTAGTAGATTTGGCTTCCTATTTCGATTTATTTGGTAATGAGTACTTCTTTTGTTACAACTTTTGGATAATGGCTTTCCATATTATTTTATTTTAATGCTGCTGATGAGAGATTACTTCTTGAAACACGTGTACAGCATAACAAAATTCACTGCTTTTTATGCAACTTCGGTATTATTTTGTATTTTGAATCATTGGGCCGATGCCACTACTGGTGGACAAAGAGGTTCCCGAGGGTATTCACCATCCCAATAGTCAGACTTGTCTGACATGAAAATTTTACCTAACGTGTTATAGAAATTTACTGTTTTTTATAAAAATTCTAACCCCTTGAATTACCGAGGCTTCATCCCGTGTATGGCACTCGGTTAATGCTGCTGATGAGAGGTTACTCCTTGAAACACGTGTACAGCATAACGAAATTCACTGCTTTTTATGCAACTTCGGTATTTTTTGTATTAGGCATTTGTTGAAACAATGTTACTTTCATCATATAAGAAAGTCTATGGCCATCTCCTCATTTAAAGATACCACGTATCGGTATCCCAAATAAAAACATTGTCAGCTTGATTAATGTTGTCACGGATTTGGCACTACCGATTTTGACCTTATCCGAGATTGACTCGGTCAAAAGTGACGGTTGCTCTTAACAGAGCAGTGCATGCTTACCATTCCGGAGCAACTGATGCCACTCTCAGTTTTATAGGAAATCATGCTGTAAGTGCCTATGTTTTGAATGTTGAATTGTTATTTCCGTGTTGTGTGGTTGTCTAATATCATTGTTTTTCCGGTTGTCCTTTAAGCAATGTCTTTTTCGACAACTTGTGTCTCTTCAGTCAAGATAAAATTCAAAACACTTGCAACACCATTAACCGAAAGCTGTATCAAATCACCTTAGGACAAAGCTTTGCACGAGCTACTATTCACAAATCTGTAATTTATGCTTTCCAGTCCTTTTTTTGCCTTTAGGATATTTATTTACAAGCAAATTACTAATTTATATACCAGTAATTGAGACTATCAGTGATTGAGGACCATTTTGGTTGCCTCGTGGGTAATCAGTGACTGTCACTCTCAGATCATAACTTGTAGTAGTAATTGAACCAAGATCACTTGTTGTAACTATAGCTCCACCTGAAAAAGATATGATAGGATTTACTGAAAGCGAACTATGACGGATTTTTTACTATGCAAACAATAAAGCTGAAATATATAACATTTGTTATTCAATGTAGACGTTTTTATTTTCCATATATTTTACGAGAGGATATGGAGTAAATGAACATGAGACCATATCACATATGTTAATATCTGGCTTAAAAACAGATAAATATTGAAATTTTTGAATTTTAAAGTATTTTTGAATTTGGTACAGACTGACAAAGTTAAATAATAGCGAGAAAAGATGTAAGAAATATCATTAAAGAAAATCAAAATGCGAAGTACACATATATAGAAAGTCTTCTGCCGGAAACGCGAACAATGGAGACATCCCTTGGGACTTCACAAAGCTAACAAACTAAAAACTCTAATGATAGCATTGGAAATCTGGAAGAATACAGAAAAGAAAATGCATAGTGCACATTTGGAATATATATATTTTGAGGCATTCCTGAAAGTTTATTTGAAAAGCACGGTTTAGGATGAGGTATGGACGCTATAATTTTATGCAATGAAAACGTCTAGACGAACGGATATCCAGACTCTAATTGTAGCATACTAAAAGGTGCTCTAGTTGCTGGGTAGATTGGTGACTGCAAAACAAGAAAATTCACTTGCGTTCACATCAATTGAATTATTTCAATGAAGTGAGATTTTCTCTCTATTTAGTTACAAAAGCAAATTGTGTGCAACTTTTTAGTGTTGCTTGCAAGCAGTCAACAACATGTTGAATGGCACAAAACTGCTGTATTACACCCATTCCTTAGCCATTTTGTCACAAAAATAGCAAAAATATCGAAGTTACTGCGAATTGTATGGCCATTTCGACAATTTATGTGTGAAAAATGAAATCCGGTGAATATATGAAGGCTATGTAATGTCAAAAAATTTTTTTGTGTGCCAACTTGCACGATTTTGGAAGATAAATTCGCGTAAAAATAATACACGTAGCATTTTTGATATAATAATACCATAAAGTAAGCTAACATACCGAAATGTGGCAGATAATGGTGAAACAACGCGGTAACACATGTCCTATATGTTTTACTAGGTATCCATTTCTAGGTTATTTTGCGTTTTCATGCGCTTTAGGGGTACTTTGATACATAATCTTGTCATTCATGCTTGAATTTCGCAGATAGCTCTTAAAGATGTTATAATAATCAAATTCAAAATAAAAAATTCATAAATTGTTTAACAAAAACGAGTTTATACAGACAATTCAAAAATTAACCGTTATCTCTACTAATCAGAAGCAATGTTACTAAGCCTTTATTGTATTTATCTACCTCTTAAATAGATGATTTTGTCAAGTGGGAAATATTACTCTGTCAACCTAAAATTAACATAACTTCAGCATTTATGCAACTTTAATGTTAAATGTAGTGCAGAGAAAAAAATTTCTACCTAACTCTAAAGTGTCTTAGAGACAAATCAAGTTAAACAGTGAACCCTGATTATTAACAATATCGAATTACTACAAAAACATTAAAATGATAATTACAGTCGTATATTGTGAATGGACAGGTTGTTGACAGAACACTCAGGACGTAGCAATCCATACTGTAAGACAAGGTATCATTTTCTGGATCTGTTGCTGTTACTGTAAATACAGTGGTACCAGTCGGAGTAGATAATGAAGATAAACTTGTATAATCTACAAGAAGAAATAAACATAAAATATTTTCATGTTGGATTAATACAATAATGAAACTGTATACTAGTTGACCTGATAAAATGCTTTAAGAATTTGCTGATTTATAAGTTAACAACCCATTGCCGTATGTTTTGGAATGAGTACATTATACGCATATTAAGAAATAATGATTTTATCCCCAATTCTCGACATCTCTCTAATGTTAATATATAATCTGCGATATTGGTTGTTGTATAGGAGGAAATATCTTTACCAAGTTTCCTTTACAAAAAGTTCCAATTTCCGTCAGTCCCGCAGAAAAGATTGAATAATTGGAAAAGTTATCAAACGGACTTTTTGTCAGTCAAATTTTAAACATCTTTAGAATATTCATTTTCCAAAATTTTTTATTTGAATTGGACTGAATTTTCAAAAATGATCTTTTGTAGAAAACTTTACACTACCAAGCAATTTTGTCCAAGTCTTTCTGTATTCGGTGGAATAATGATTTCTTTATCTGCTAATAAAGTTTTAATTGGAAATTTTTTACGAAATGTATTAAAACCTTTGTTTCATTAAATGTATAAAAGATAACAGAAAACACTTACAATGGCCGAACATTACAATTACATGTCACCATCTACCAGGGAACTGCCAAAGAAAAACAATAAAATCACAAAAGACAAGCATAGATCACGATAGGAACTCGGGATAGCCGGACTTGGTACCACCACAAGCAAGAGCTAGCGTTAGGGTCTGTCACGTTTCCTAGTATAATAAACATGTCAACATGTTTATTATACTAGGATGTGATTGATTTATTCACTTTTTTACCTTTTTGGGGCCATTTAGGGCTTGCTATATGGTGTGAGGTTCCTCACTGTGTTGAAGACCGTACGGTGACCCCTAGATGCTTTGTTTTTGGGTCGTTTTAACCTGGATATATGATGTTGTCTCCTTGACATTTACACCATTTCCTTTCTTTTTCATATTGAAATAAAACCCAATACACATAGACCACTAACCCCAAGACCACAATCTTGAGGAAGAACGAAGAAGAGAAAACGTAATTTACAAATATTAGAGTGCTCGCTGGTAAACTGTCGAGTAACTCAAGGAGGCTAGTCTGCTGAAAAACACTCTCGCACTACGGAATAAAATTCAAAACTTCCCGAAGGATATGGTAAAGAATCATTATATAATATATATAAGTAGACATTGGAAGTATATAGTGAGAGACCAGTATACCTGTAAAATCTTCGGGTCATTGGATCTCAAAGCCAATGTAATGAAAATCATAAAGAATATAGTGAGAATATCCTTTATTACGTAGCGAATGTAAGTTACGTCTCATTTTTTCTGGATTTTCATCAGTTTTTGACATTTTTAAAAACATATCTGTAAAAACGAGGTGAGAAATGCCCTTAGTGATAAGATGTTTGCGAGTCGCATCATATTTAGATATCAAATGTTTATATCTTCGATAAAACTCTTAAATGTGTTTATCAAGTAACAAAACCGAAGCCAATGTAAATATATTTCTGCATATGAATTTATGAGTACTGTAATCTTGTTGTAAAAGTTTGGATATGATGGTAGGGTAACGTCCATGAAAGTCGTCAAGAGTAAAACAGACGCGTGCAAATCGTACTGGTTGAGATATACACATCCCGTATGATGGAGCTACAGGAACGTAGCAATCAAGAAAAGACAATTTAGAAATAGTGAAATCAAAATCATCCCTTTTGTCATATTTTTTGTTTTAATTTTACCAGAGCCAACGAAGATAGTTAGGTCGAGAAATGGGCAGTATTTAGAATCATTGTTTCCTTTATTTAGTTTCAGTAATTGTTGGTAAATGAGGTCGACATAAATTAGTCTAAAAAGTGGGTATTGTCAATAGTAAAGATATCGTTAAAAAATGAAATAAGTTGATCACTGCTATGTAAGGTTCCATTCTGTAGTTTTTCCATGAAGTCCTGTTCGCAAGAGAACAAATATCTGCAATATGAGGTGTGTAGTTTGTACCCATGGGAATTCCAATCACCTGTTGATAAACGACATAAATGTTGTCTACCAAAAGATTCAGTGCCTTAATCATGTCATTGCAAGTCGGGGAACAATGATTTTTTGTAAGTAATATTAGAGAATAGTACTTGCTTTTTATTACAACAAATAAACTGTGGACCCGAAAATTTGAAAGGCCATGTAGCAAGTTTTCCCAATTTTGATTTAATCAATTTATGTGGTAGGGTTGTACAAAGTGAACAAAGTGTAGAAAAATCATAACTGGCCTTTTATTGACTTTAATTTATCTAAAACTTCATTGAAATTTTTTACACTCCAAAAGTAATTTTCACCATAGTTTTGTTTAGTTTTTTCACAACATTTGATAACTAACCCTTTGATACATGTGAGTGCACTAGTTAAAAGGATGGATAACTTAGTGGTATAGAAAAGTTACTCGACGCCGAAATAATGTTTTCAGGGATATACATGTAATAGTGAAGCTTCGGAACCGAGTACATAGTAGGCAAGGTGTTATCTTTAGTTGAAACTTGGAGCATTTCTGTATCGTTGAAGTGCTGTTTGGTTGATGTTTTATCGTCAAAATCGTTCGAAAATGTCAGACTTTGCCAATTCATTTTGTTGGACAATGATATAACATTTCTTTCGAATAATAGAAACGTTGTTGGAGGCTTTGTCGACTGATACAGACACATATTTATTACTAGGATCTCTTAATGTTAACTTAATCTGCTCACAGACAAGTCTAATTGATAAAATTAGAATTATTACTGGAGATAAATAGTCTCAGGCCTTGGGGAACAGTTCTGAAGTCAATTCAATTCTATTATCAAAAGTTTTACCGTTCGCTTTTTATGCATTTAATAACTATTGTTTCTGTTTGGTGCGTCCAAAAGTGAAGCCAAGCCAAACCCCTTCCATAAAGAAGTGTCTGGTAGCAACTGTAATTGTCATTGAACGGTCGTAGACAATGAAATAAAAATGTCCATCACGGTAGGAAGTACAAAAAGAATCTTGAGTCACAGTTCCGACGGAAACTTCAAATTTGTCCAAAAGGGATTGATATTTATTAAGGAACTCTTTTTATAATTGTAGGAGACGGGTTTTTGAAATCCTGGTAAACAAGGTGGTCGCGAAGATATCTTTACTTAATGAGAATTTCAAATAATAGAATAGTAGCACTCACGTAACGAATCAACTGAGAAATATACACTCCGTAAACAGGAGAAGTTGGAATATCACTATCCATGAAAGGGAATTATTCAAATTTGAGTCATCCTTTCTATCATTATTTTTAATACTGATATGGCCATTTTCGTCAAATTCGAGATGGAAGTTCAGTAGATCTAGCGGTTTCCATTGTTTCATTTTTATCTATTCCTGGAGGATATATTGATCTATCAAAAGATCCGTTATTAATGGAAAGTTCGTGATCATTGTATCTATAAGTGAAAATGAAGGATCTAGCATCTTTTACTCATGAGCTGAGTGAAAGAACAAACTTTCAAGTAGAGGGCCACAATTCGTGCCCAATTGGTATTCAAACTTGCTCTTCAAAATGTGACCAATATATTATCAATAAGAAAATCAAGCATAGTTCAAATACTGCAAATATTATGGAAACGGGTATATCGAAATGATAGACTATCTGTATTTATTTAAATTCTTTTTGTTCAGATGGTTAATTTGGCTTTGAAACTTCACTTGTGTATATGTCTGCACATGCAGACCCGCATATATGAACCACACCAGGATTTGGTAATCCTAATAGTTATAAAGAAGTTAGTAAGAGCCGAACCGTCAGTCGAAAGAACGAACAATCCATGGAAAAAGGCAACATCTGACACACTAACAAAAAAGGACACCACTTGAGAACAGGACAACAAAAATGAAGACACACATACAGATGGACAACACGGACCCAATAAAAACCATGGATGAGATCAGGTGTACCGGTAGAGTAAGCATCTCCTGTTTCTTTTAACACACCCGCCGTGTTGAACATGTCAATTCCGGTAGTAAACTCAAATCCGATAGAGGAAAAACAAACTTCAGTTGTAGAGGGAAAGATCTGTTGTCATCTAGGAAACAGATATCCCGTAACGATCCACAAGATCGTGACGTCGGCCGTAAAACTTCTGTAGTGATGACTTTAAGTTTTTTGGTAACGTACCCTTGCTTAAGTAGTCAATTTGTAAGCAACTGGGCTCTATCAAGGAAGTCACTGTAACGACCACAAGCCCTTGAGTAGTGAATGAGTTGTGAGATGTAAACTACATATGCTGGTGCGTTTGGAACAACGGCAGTAGAATACCGAAGGAACAAAGGGGTGAAATTCACAAAAATCGAAGTCCAAAGACAGGGCAAAAACGAGAACACAGAAAACAATGACGTTAGACACAAAAACAACGACGCCAGACAGACACAAAGCACAGAACCAGAAACCACAACATTCAGAACAAAGGCACTCACAGTGTGAACTCCAGTGAAACTGAGAGTGACATCAGGTGCTCCGGAAGGGTAAGCATGGGTAAGAATGTTGCCACAAAGAAAAGGGAAGTTGACTATTGGAAAAGTGAAGTCATCTCGTTTGTCATACGACCTAGTTTGTAATGTACCTCTGTTGTCAATTTCAAGATGAAGGTCAAGGAGCGAGGCCGATATAGCAGTATCTGTAGTATCCTTAATTTCAAGCTCTTATGGATAAATGAGATGAAGAAAATTACCAAAGCGGGGTTTTTTAGTGATAAATATCATCTATATAACGGAAGCTGAAATTAAAGGACTGGGCCAGTTTATCTAAACAAACGTTTTACTTCTTAAATTAGTCCACTAACAGTTCCTTGCCTTATCTGCTTTTATTAATGGTACCCGTCCTAGTACAAATTTCATTGTGTGATATATTGAGAAATTAGCTCGATTAAAATATGAATCATAATGCACTAGATTGAAACAAGAGTCAAAATGAAATTGATCAAAATAACAATTAACTCCTTATAAATAACAATCACAATGAATTAACTTCAGTATATGTTACTTACTATTTAAATTTGTCAATGTTGGTGAATCGTTTTTGTCAAGATTGACTAAGAACGTTAGCGTTGCTGTACTGACGGTATCAGTACATTCTGCTACTATTGTATAACTGGACTGTGATGAGAAGGAAAAATATGGCATGGCTATCTGGTAGATTCCATACTCTGAAAAATATTAATATAAAGTAAACAACGGCAGTAAAATAACGAAGAAACAACGCACAAGATAGCATGAATCAAAGTCCAGACACAAGGCATAAGGATGTTGCACCACAACTGGAAAATAAATAAGATTTCAGATAAAAATGGTTTGGTTTGAAAACTGAAATAATAAGTAATTACAAGATATAAAATTGATTACCTTGAATAATGTTACTGATCTCTATTTTTTGAAAATTGAAATAATAAGTAATTACAAGATATAAAATTGTTTACTTTGAATAACGTTACTGATCACTATTTTTAGATACACGTATTAAGAAATTTGGCGGAACGCTGAATTTTTTTTATAGGTCTAATCATATTATAGTAGAATTTGTCTCATGTGCATTTCACTCCTTATTATCTTTCCATTGTTAACTTAAGACTGGAGTTGTGGAGTCCGTAAATGATTCCCCGTGAGAGAGATGTATGCCCTCATTTCCCATTTCACCATTTTATTTAATTATTTATTTATTTTTTTTTTTGTTATATCTATATGTTACTGTACTATTGTTCGTGGGGTTCCAATTTTCGTGGATTTCGTAGTTCGCTAAAACCACGAAAATTAAGTTCCCAACGAAATGCATTTTTCCATAGAGTTTTAATGTATGGATTTTGAAGCCATGAATTTAGGTATCCACGAAATGGTGATATTTATGAAAACCACGAAAATTGATGTCCGCGAATAAAAGTACTTCTACAGTATTCTGACCACTCTGTTTATATAGGGTCTGTAAGTCTCGTCATGTGACACCGAGAAGTCACGATAAAATTGTAATTTAAAAACATTCCCCGCCAAAATATGACGTATAAGAATTATGACGTTCAAAGTTTTTGTTTAAAACGTCATATATTTTTGTTAAAAATGCAACTTCCGGGTACAACTTTTGTGCCCGGAAGTTTCAAAATTGTACGAGACTTACAGACCCTATTGCCCACATCTCATTGTTTTATTATGCTAAGTATGAGCATAGCTCATTGTTGGAGGCCTCATGGTGACTTCAAAGCGAAGAATAACAATAAAAGCGTTGTTCCATTACTTGTTTCAATCATGTATTTGTAGAGACTTTGACTCGTGTGTATCTACCCCATGTCCTTTCATTGTTACTTAAACAAAATAAGATTTGTCCGTGATTGAATATGATAAAACAAATATGACTTAACAAAAATTTGTATGTTCGGAACTTGCAAAATGTTCACAAAGATTTATACAATGAAGCCGGGAAAAAAACGTTCGGAACTTGCAGAATATTCACAAAGATTTATACAGTGAAGCCGTGAAAAAAATGTTCCTTGAACATTTTTTTTGACAGATAACTCTTTGCTTCCAGATGGAAGAACATTGATGAAATAATCCTTATGATATTTTATACATAAAAAATAACATTCCGACACAATAGCCTTCCCACATCATGAATCCCTTGTCAATTTATACTTCGGACAATAAAGACAAAACTGATCTCGAATGCTCGACGGTTGCAATGATTACATTTATTTCGATCTTGTATATCATGGATTTAACTGGTTTTGTCTAAGGGTAAGATACAATAACATTAATCAATCAGCTACTGCACAGTTCTTGTTACACCATATATTTTACTAGCTTTGTGACGGGTGTTATATGAGAAGCAGGTCATTCTCACCCTACCAGAACACCTGGTGACGCTCTTTTTTTTATAGGAGTTCACACTGTTAATGCTTTATTTTTGTAGCGTTTGTATTATGTTCTCGTCGTTAGAGTTCTTTGTCTATGTGATCCTTATTTTGGCATGTATTCTGGATTTATTATTCTGGTTCATTTGGAAAATAATTAGTCAACTTAACGCTAACATAGATGAGTAGGGTAAATTTTCCAAAAACCAAAGCCAAAAGAAAAGTAATTAGGTGATTCATTATACAAAAACATCCCAAGTATTCTTTCTTGAACATTTTAGTCCATCGTTTCTTTCGAAATGTGCAACCAGCGTAATTCTGGGTTAGACTATTAATTATGTATGTAGATAAAAAAGGAATGTAAAAAAACGAACATCCGGCTATGTCAGCAATTCTTTTCAATGATACATTTTTTTTGTGAATTAGTTGTCAATCTAACTAAATTTAATATTTAAACAAAAGTTTTATATCTGCTAATAGAGCTTGCATATTAATGTCTTACCGGTAGTGACTTCTGACACGTTCAGCAGTGGTCATAATACTAACTTTAAGTAGAAGGGTCAAGAGATGTATGCTCTCTCAGTTATGGTGTACTTGTTAGTGAGAAAATTTCTCAAACTTTCAAATTTTGGCATTGATTTTTGTAATTTCGAAATGTAATTCTGACCATCTGTTAAAAGAGCCAACATCTTACTATTTTATAATACCAAGTTTTCTTACATTCGACTTGATGAGTGCTCTGTGTTTGTCTATATGTTGTAATCGTCCACTAGCTTAAGACAATAGCGCTTTTTCGGGCAAAGGATGACAGTGATTGTAAGAGCACTTTGCCACTTTACTTAATGTTTGTTGACAATTCCGCATTCATGACCATAAAAGACATGGATGTAGCTTTGTTCCACAATTAGCAAAGAATTCCGTTCAAACTGGTGCTAGGGGTCGTCTTGAACTTACTATGAAGAATGAGCAAAGCTCATTGTTGAAGGCCTCATGGTGACTCTAAGATGAAGAACAACAATAAAAACGTTGTTCCTTTGCTTGTTTTTACCGTGTTTTTGGTAGAGACTTTGTCTCATGTCCTTTCATTCTTCAGTTTCACTCAGAACTTTGTCATATTTTGATGAAGGCAACAAATTAATGTCTTACCGGCAGTGACTTCTGTCACGTTCTACAGAGGAGTTACAATACTTACCTTGAGTAGAAGGGTCCAATTTTACCAAGAACTTTGTGATACTTTGATTGAGGTAACATATTGATGTCTGACCTGCTGCCACTTCTGTCACGTTCAATACAGTAGTCGTAATACTTACTTTGAGTAGATGGATCCAATTTTACCCAAAACTTTGTCATACTTGGATTGAGGTCACAAGTTGCTATCTGACCGGTAGCGACTCCAGTTACAGTTATCAGTGTAAGTTGAACTTCATCTGTAGCGTCTTCGTGTAATGTAGTTACACTTGATCCACTAAAACTCATCGAAAGGGCTATAAAAAAATCAAACTTAGTTTTATCATCTCTTGTATTGAAATAAAAAAAAACAGTGATGGAAATTTGCGCAAAACAAACACAATAAAAAACAGTACAATTGCGCAAACGAAAAGGGAACATTTGGGCAAGAGCTCCTTTTGGCTCCCCCACCATATATTTCTATGTTTATTCCGTCAACCAAAGGGGTGCCAAATGGAATCGACATTTGCGCGAGCGATAGCTGACTTCTTTTTAATACATTTTTACCAAATTGCGAAAATCTTTATTCAACATAGCCTTCGTGAATAAACTTACCGATTTTAATGATACGTGTGTCCATTTTCTTATCTATACTGGTCCGGGATAAAGATTCAAACATATAAAAAGAAATGTGAACAATGAACATTTACAACCGCGCCGATTTAAGTATAAACTTTCATTCATGCCAACTTAGATAAATCTCATTCAATGCAGACATAAATTAAGCATCTAATAACAATGACATTTCCAAGGTTCTATTATCACGAGGAAGGAAAGGTGACAAAATGTTAAATTGTGTATGAATGTACACAACATTTTGTCTATGTCGTCCACATTTGATGACATTGTGTTTTCTTTTACACAGAAGCTGACAAAAGATATAACCGTCACAAACTGACGGTGGGGACAGATTTATTGAATCGGTTTTTACACTGCGCTAATAAGTAAACAACAAACACATAACTGATATTATCTTAAATCATGTTTTATATTTGTAACGAGAAAATTTCAAAAATAAAGTCAAGAAATAATTATTACATCCTTTTATAAAAAGGGATCCGATTGCAGCTCTCGTACACGTCACACACAAAGACTTCAAAGAATTTAGAGAACTCACAGTTGTCTATTCCCAATAAATGTTCAAAGATTCTTTGTGGTGATTTATTTCATTTTACCATGCCTAATATATGATGTTTGTATGACTGTAAATAGCATTTTAATGTTTGCAAATACAATTCGCAAGTTTGGAGGTGTGCATTGTTGGAATAATTCATTCTGGGATGTTTTAGGGCTAATTCTATGGTGGCCCGATGCAGCCATTTCGCGTTTTCTACTTTCACTTTCCACAGAGCGAAAACGCGAAAACGCGAAATCGAGAAGGCGAAAACGCGAAAACACGAAAGCGAAATCACGAAAACACGAAATGAATTTCACTTCATGTTTTCGCGTTTTCGCCTTTGCGATTTCGCGTTTTCGCGTTTTCGCGATTTCCCGTTTTCGCGTTTTCGCCTCGGAAGTTAAGACCTAACACATGCGTCATTTGAAACAATAATGTGGCCATCTCAAACTTCAACTGAAAAACAGTATGTGTTATGTTGTGACCCATGAACTGTATTAATTTTTGAATTGAATTTATTCGGATGTAATTACTACTCAGACCAACTTTTGTATTTTGTATATGTTTTAAGACTTTCATATGTTAGATTCTCTCCATGCCGTATGTGTAATATAATTAAAAGATGAAATGATATTTTATAGTAAGCAAGTTTAAATTGATGTGCATTGCTTAATCCGCCTCCAGGGAATTGGTAGCAACTAAGCAGTACGCAGGGTAGGACTAAATCATTGACATACTACCTAAATAAAAGAAACTGTACATTTTTGCACATTGTTGAAGATATTCTCCTACTGTTTGTCAGTGGAGATACCATATTATATTCAATGGAACCAAGCTTTCTATTTGATGTATTCATTTTTTCTTTTTTGTCACAGACATAAAAAAAAACACACCTTGACTTCTCCTGGGGATCTCTGAACCATATTGTCCAAATATAGAATGCGTCGTACAAAATTCAAAATGTGTTATTTTTTTATGACGGAATTATCGAAAACATGCATGTATTTGATTGTGCTTTTCCCTAATTAACTGCTATTATGTTACCAGTAACTCCTTAATGATGTTGTATGAAAACAATGCTATACTTTGCAAGATATTAAAAATCGAGCTTTTAAATTGCTAAAAATATATGCTTCTATCAAAAATAGAATGCATGCTTTTCAAGTTCTTTCGTTGATGATGGAATTCATTTTTTTTTTTCAAATGCAGGAAATCGGACCGAAACACACTCTTTAGCATATATTTCACTAAGCAATGAAAAGCCTTGTTTTTCTTCTCTTCGGAACGTACCTCTAGTACCCGAATTTCAGGGAAACAGGGAAAACAAACTAATTATGAAACTGAAGTTCATTTATAATATTTCCTGACAGTCTTAAACTAAATTTTGATTGACGAAAAAAGAAAAAAAAATCTGAAGCGCTGCAAATCGATTAAATATAAATAGCTCAACAGTGTTCATTAATTAGTGCCGATTCCCTCTCAGTGCATTGATATATTGATTTTTACGTACAAAAATAAAACTGTTTCCGGAAAGAAAGTGATTCAAAAGTCTCGTATTAAAATGTTCACATATAATTAATGTTGCAACTTATGTGTACCTAGAAAAGATTTTCTTATCCATGGCAAACTCATATGATTGTGGCTTATGGTGTTTTGTCCTTTATCTACAGACTTTCATTATACCAATGATACTGACATTAGCCAAGTAAACATAACAGCTCATAGCAATTGCGTATTAACATTTAGGTTCCATTCAGGGTGAACATATACTCTTTGTAGGGCATAATACGCGTATTTGTTTGTAAACTTAGTCATACCCTGCGTACAATTAAAATCCTACCCTGCGTACAGTTCGACTTTTAGTTAGTCGCTACCTACTGTACGCTTAGTCCTACCCTGGTGAAATTGCGTACAGTAAAACCTTTGCTAATTATACAGTTATAAGCAATCAAAACAACCTACAACTGACACAAAATATTAATTGGCACCTCCAAATTTCATAATAATCGAAGTAAAGCATAATGTCCATATAAAATGAAAGATTAATCAACTTTTTTTCGTCTGCATGCCTATTTTTGGTTTGTTTTGTACTACCCTGCGTACAGTTAGTCGCTACCCTGATTGCACGGTGTACAGTTTCACCGGGGTGCATTTATAAAAGTGTCGAATTTGAGTACGGTAGAACCGAGCTGTCAATCCAAAACGAATGAATTAGGTATAAAATATTTAACGCATTATTTTTTCTATTTTTGAGTTCTCGGTTTTGTTGGTTGGGTGTAATTCTTGTAATAGAACAGTATAAATAGGACGTTTATTAACGTTTTATGTCTAATTACGAAGGAAAAATAAACAGAAAATCTTTTATTATGTTTAGAAAGGAGGAAAAGTGAAGGTTTGTGATGTATGAAAGAACGATATGTGCGAGTAAAAAATCGAACCGGTGTTGTTGGTACCTAGCTTGGAGTGAAACGATGGACTGAATAGGTGGGGAGGGGTCCAAGGGAGTTTCCAAAAGGGATCGGGCCAGCCATGAAAAAAGACAAGCCAACAAAAAGTAACATAACCGGTTTGGATTGATCGTTAAGAGAAGGAAGCTTAATACATTTAGCATGTCTCAGTATATCTGGAATATAAAATACCATCTTTAATACAGCAAGTTTGCAAAAAGTAAACCTTTACTCATACTCAAACCACATCATGTATTTTCATGTTAGTCGGTTAGCACTTTCACTGAGTTTAACGTTTTAGAATTATAAAGGAAAGAAACTAATGGCACTGACGGGGTTTGAACTAATGTGGTCTCTTCTAGTTCGAAAACTAACAGGACTTTAAGAAACCATTAGCGGATCTAAAAGAGGGGGGGGGGGTGTTCCGTCGGTTGGAACCCCATTTTGACAATCATGTATTTTTTAATGAATATCCTGATGTTTTACTAACAAGTGTCCCAAATTCTTAATTTGAATCCCTCTTTTTAAATTCCATGGACGCGGATTAAGCAATGCACATCAATTTAAACTTGCTTACTATAAAATATCATTTCATCTTTTAATTATATTACACATACGGCATGGAGAGAATCTAACATATGAAAGTCTTAAAACATATACAAAATACAAAAGTTGGTCTGAGTAGTAATTACATCCGAATAAATTCAATTTGAAAATTAATACAGTTCATAAGTTTATTGTATTTGGTCACAACATAACACATACTGTTTTTCAGTTGAAGTTTGAGATGGCCACAATATTGTTTCAAATGACGCATGCGTTAGATCTTTACTTCCGAGGCGAAAACGCGAAAACGCAAAATCGCGAAAACACGAAAACGCGAAAGCGAAAACGCGAAAACGCGAAAGCGAAAACGCGAAATCGCAAAGGCGAAAACGCGAAAACGCGAAAACATGAAGTGAAATGCATTTCGCGTTTTCGTGATTTCGCTTTCGCGTTTTCGCGTTTTCGCCTTCTCGATTTCGCGTTTTCGCCTTCTCTATTTCGCGTTTTCGCTCTGTGGAAAGTGAAAGTAGAAAACGCGAAAACGCGAAATGGCCGCATCGGGCCACCATACAATTCAGTTCCTTTCCTAAAGCAAATTTAAAACACAAAATGTCGGTTCTTCCTTTTTTTTTTAGAAACTATGCAAATAAAAAAACATTTAAAAAAGTATAAAAACTAGGAAAAACACTTTCCTTTAACTAACCTCTTCTCGGTTGTCAAAATTAACCGTATTTGCAACATTTTCTTTTCTTAAAATCAAAACAAAATTATCTATTTTCGTGACAAGTACAATAAGATTATTAATTTTCAATTGCATCAAGATTAAATTATTTTTTACAAAATCATCGAACCCCCTACCATTCCCTGAAGATCAGTCGTCCTATAATAGATATGATCAGATAATTTCAAATTGGGTTATACCCATTTGCAGTGGGTCTTTATTCTGCTATTCAACATAAGCTCTTAAAACTTGTGTTCCGATTCCGGTACAGTAGTTACAGAACCCAAGAGACAGTTTCCATTTAGATTTTCTATGCAGAAACTCAGATAATTGGGTATTAGTTCATTTGAGTGATGTTGTTGATATTTCAGTCGTTGCACACAAGACTGAAAGGTAATCACTATCATGAAAGTGCGAAAGGGAAAAACGGTTGACTTGGATTCCCTGCGAAATTGACTTGTGTGTTCCAGATGTATTATGGGAAAATAAACAATCAGTTAGACGAAAAATGTGGCATTTAGGTTACAAATACAATTTTTTTAACAGAAATTAGTATTTGACGCTGAGATATTTAAGTCATGAGCATTATAATGACTACAAAATATCTTTATATTAGAATAATTTGAAATTTGACATATTTTAAAGGCGTTTTACCTACTTATGATTTTAGGTAATAATTTCATTATTAAAACATTTGTTCTTTTTACAAAACATGTCTTTTGCATTTAGCAACCTAGGTGCATCGTTGTCATGCCGCATCATATTATTACAGCTGAAAATTCCAGTAAATGCAATAGGGTTCTGTCTTGAGAGCGAAAGTTTACTTGCACGAGGGCTACAGTTTTCTTGCATGAAAACTCAAGAGGAGCGATAGTTTACTATGATTAATTTTAATAATAGTGCGATCGGACATAACTTCATATTTCGTTTGCTAATCACCACCAAATAGCTACTTTAATATTCGATTTGTGAAAAGAGTACAATAATGTATTTAAATGCTCAATATTGTGCCAACAAAGAACTTACTGAACGATTTATGCTTAAAAATGTAATTTATATGCTATAGTTTATTGTGTAGTGGGCTAAAGTTGACTCTGATTTATGCTATAGTTGGTTATTGTACTCCCAAAAATTAATCATAATTTACTTGGGTGTTCTTAAAACAAATGAAAATGATATCAATGAAAGTAACAGCGTTTTAAATATGGAAAACAAATGCGTATTAACGATTCCCAATTTTTGCAATGCAGTTCTACGCTTTACAAATGAAACATTTTTATTCTTTGAGTTTTAAAATGATGGACCGGACTCATTTTCACATTTCTCTATTACCGCGAATTTATAAAATACAAAGAAGTTACAATTATTTTGAATGCATAAAAATGTTTACACTCTCAACCGTAAAGTCACATGACATGTCAGTCACATAAGAAAAAAAAGTGAGTGTGGTATTCAAAAGGCATTCAATCATAAACTAATTGCAATTAAAATTTGCAATTCCAGTTATTGCAAATCTTGTGCAACCAGTTTTGACAGCAACCACATAAGTGTTAATAATTTGAAAAATTTCATGAGACTTGCGAAGTTGATAACGAAATACCGAAGTTACTGTTAATTTTTATTCCGCATATGCGCACCTATGTCTCATCAGTGCAGATCAAACCAAATCATTTGGAAGTCCTTGAACCGAAAAACGTGTAAAAGCTGACAGAGAACAAATAACCAAAAAGATCTAAAATAGAAAAGCCAAAATTCAGCCAGAATTGATGATGTTAATACACTTTTACACTACCACAATTTAAAAAGCATAGAAATTTGATAATCCTATTAGAAAATGCATTTTCCCATGAGATTTTACTATTTTTCACTATTTCCAATTAGAGTTTGAATTACTAGTATTGCCATGGGAAAAATGTTCCCATTGAAGTTAAAGAAATCCTATGCCAGTAGTAAAAGTCCTCTAAAAATATTTCAAAGTCCCATGAGAAATACAAATGTAGTGAAACTGTATTTTCCATTGGATTTTGAAATTCCCATGTTTTTAATTGCTGCTGCGTTAAATCATAAGATATAGAGTTACAAATATGATTTTGTTCAGCTTTTTGCGATTTATTCAAACTTCTTGGTCATTCTCAAAAAAGGTGGCACAAGATTTGCAATAAGTGGAATTGCAAATCTAAATTGGAATGAGTTAATTTGCAAAGTTCTCAATATAATTTGACATAATAGAAGGGTCAAAATGAAATCTTGGAACTTACATCATGGAAAAGAATACAGCAGTGATACACAAAAAAATTGTCGCACATATGCAAGAAAATTTCGCTTTCAGATATCTGAGTACACGAGTTAACTATAACGATGAAGTTCTTGACCACCATCGTTTGTTTCAGTATATATTTTTATCCCTTGGATTTGATTTGTGCAAAATGACTTAAACTGCACGAAATGCTTTCAAGTCAATGATATATAAGATTTGAATTTGTTGATGGTGTTGTTGTTCTTAAAATGGCGTTTAAGTCAAATAACTGACCCGAAGACACTCAATTTGTCGATTTTAATATGTGTGTTGAGAAGAAAAAACTAAAATACAGAACGTACGTTTAACAAGAAGTATTAAGAAAATGGGATGCAACAAACATATCTTGAATTATGTTAAAAAATCGTTATAATTGAGAAAAATCCAGATATATCAGACGACAAAAAATTTAGAATGTAAGTAAACTTTACTGAGAATGCAAGTCAACCGTTTTTCCCATTCGCACTCTCATGATAGTGGTAATTAGAGATTCCTCTTTCCTAGAGTAAATAAAAAGGATCTTTATCTTAAATGATCAATTCTTCAATTTATCATAATCGTCAGAAATAATCAATGCACTGTATAAATTTGTCAAAGTAATCGATCAGAAATAGAAATTATTTAATTTCTGAATATCAGGTAGAGAATGAAATAGAACGGCACAGGAAAGCAAAAACTGTGCAGGATTGGGAAATTAACATTTTGACAATAGGACTAAATTTAAATTATTTTTTTTTTGTGGTCACCTTCAAATTTCTATGTAATTGATGAGTGCTTTCAAGATAAATGGGCGTGCTCTAAATCATGCTTGATGGTGACTTCATGGTGACTTCAAGATGTAGAACAACAATAAAAGCGTTGTTCTTTTGCTTGTTTTACCATGTATTTGTAGAGACTTTGTCTCGTGTACATTTACTCCATATCCTTTCATTCACCATTGATTACTAAATGTCAATTATATGTCCGACCAATGAGAGTTACATACATGTACTCTTGCGACGTCTATCAAATCAACGCGAACATGGAAACTGTAAATGTTCTTTGTGACTTATTCATGTTTACAATCTGAGAGGTAAAAAGAAGATCACAAATCTGTGACGCGTCAACGAACGAAAATTTATACTTAATCCGGTTTGGTAGTACATATATGCACCAAATGAAATGATTCAAAAACGGCTCATTCGTTCAATGGTATAATACGATTTGACTTGACTATTTTAAATACTGAGTAGTTATATAAGAATTACAACATATTTATGGGGGTAATTTGCGCAAAACATTACTTTTCTTTTGCGCAATTGTCCACATTAGTAGTTTCATTGTCTCAATTTACTAAAAAAAATTAATCAGCATTTACGAAAACTTATCACGTGTTTACGAATTCTTGTAGTGGGTTCTTTTAGGGAAACATTTCCAAAATTTTATACATGTAATTTATACATCGAAATTTTAGGTCACAGGTTGTGCGGCCTTTCATTGATTGTTTGACAGTTATGTTTTGATTGTTTATATGATAGTTTAATATTGATAAAATATCATTATTGTAATATATAAAATGCTCAAAGAACTGTAGTTTTATCAAAGGCGAGACAGTGGCCGAGCCAGACGATTTCAATTTAATAAACAATTCATCAATGACGATTGTATTTATTTCAAAGAAGAACCGTATTTTTGAAAATAAATGTATTGCCGTTCTTTCAAGAGGGAATCATGAGCCTTATTCCATAATGAAGTAAGCGTGGCTAAGAGAACTTTAAGCCACATCTACACGGTTGTTATCATGCCACGTGCCTTTTACGATATCTTTGCTAGCTAAGGTTACGATTCGCTTCATTCCTTTCTCACCATTGGCAGATCTTGCTACATTTTAAGAGACACGATTTTCAAATAATCTCCCTTTCAAGTGGAGATTGAGTGTGATTAATTTCAAAATGCAGTCAAGCAAAAAGAAATATAGCTAAAAAAAGTATAGAAACAACACAAATCATGATTTTTTTAGTTTAAAACCTAATGCAAAACACAAACATATTTCTGATATATACAAATGTACCTATAATAGGTAAGATCTGACACAGCCCAAAATGCTGCTTCTTAATTAAAAATATAAATTAACAAAAAAGAGTAAATAAAACTTTTGATTGTTCTAGAATTGAGCTAACATCTGCCAGTTCTGAAGAGGGGACACCTTGTCAGAAAAAATAATTCACCGAGTGAACTAATTAGTGAAAAGAGTTTGACAAATGCCGCTTTTATAAACCACAACTCTTAAAGATAGAATAAAAAGAGGAATATAACTGATTTTTTCCTCTGACATATACTTTTCAAAGCTTGATATTTTTTTTAAATATGGACTTTTGACGAAATCTATATATTATATATGGACCTGTTATGTTTAAAGTGACTTGGTGCCTGTCTCCACCTCAGTAGTGTTCTAGCACATGCATGTTTTGATCCTATTTCATCTATAGAATTATCAGGGGGGGTGTTTGTCTTTCTATATTGGACACGAGGAAAACCAAACAGAACTTTCGACATAAACATGCTTTGGAACCTCGTTATTCATTGATAGACCCTTGGTTAATTTTTTTCTGTTTATAAATAACCCATATCCTATCGTGTCCCTTGTAGTCACACAATAACTGTTTCATTTATTGATGGGTGTGTGTTTGTATGCATACAGATCTGTTGTATGTTTTACTTTATTTTATTTTATTTTCTATTATTTTTACTTTTATTTCTATTATTATTTTTATTATTTGAACATTAATGTTTAATCATTGTCAATTGACGTTTGCCTCTTCCCTGATTTGGTCAAGTGAAGTATTCTTTAAAACAGTACAGATCACCTTCCCTGATTTACAATTTCTTTTCGTTTCCTGCTTCAATTTATATATATCGTTTCTTTGAATTCGCATCTTAGTTTACAGGGACTCTTATATTTGGCATATGGACAGAGTAAAAAGTCCAACTTTGATATGTTAAATATGTAGTTTTCAAAACAATTTTGTGGAGTTGTAGGGTCAGATTTTGCCAAACACCAGAACTAAATTCAAAATAGAAGCTCTGGTATGTTTGAAGGCGGAAGTAGATCTGCAGACCAAATACATATGATTATCTATATGTGTAACCATAGGATAAATAAAAGCTAAGCCGACACATCTCTTATACTAATGGAAAAGCAAGCTTTTTCATTTATCTTGAAGTGTACATTTACTACCCTGTGATTTTTTTTTCAATAGAGCAATTCAATGGTTGCTCTGCAAAACATTTATAACAAGTGTGGACACAAATTTTTTGTTTGGAAACTGACTGTGTATAGTAAATGCGTTATTAACTTTTGAAGTCTTTTAACCTTGATGTAATTTGAGTGTCTAAAACTGCAACACTTTCCTTCTGCACTTTATAAAAATTGAAATCCACAATTAAATTGTTGTCAAAATGACCTTGTATAGTTTATAGATGATAAACCATATAAAATAAGCAACATTTATACCTTAAGTATGCAAATTAATTAAATTTTTTATGAACTCATATCTTATTAAGGGGAGATAACTATTTGAAATAATAAGGGAAATTCCCATTTTCATGATTCAAAAATTTATATTTCCAAAGTAATTTCTTGAGAAAAGGGGCTTCATGGTTGTCCAGAAAAGTAGCTAAACCACCCAAGAAGAAAAGCCAAAGATTGCCTTAAACTTCAAATAAGCTTTACAAAACAAGACTATCACATCAACAACAACCAAATTGAGAACAAAAGCTTCAAATTTTTCCACAAAAGTCTGGTTTCCATTAAGAAAACTTTTTAAATAATAGTACAAGAGGCTCTCAAGAGCATGTATCGCTCACCTGGACCATTGCTGACATAGATAAAAGGCATTTCCAATAGGAAAAACAAAACATAAAATTTAGCAGAATACCTTTTTTTTCTTAAATTACAGTATTCTTGTTTAATTTTATGGCAACCCAAAGATCCACCATCCATTATAACCCATAACAGAACACCATTAAAAAAAATTGGGCAGGGATTCCCCTTATAATCAAGGTAATACATATTGCTGAAATTAAAACATTCAGACCACAATTCAAATAAAAATTCAAAAATGTGGGCAGAGGTTCCCCTTAAAATCAATAAGGCCAATGTAAAAACTATGTTCCAGATGGTGGCCATCTTGGATGAGGTACAGACCTGCCAGATACATTTTTTGGATGGGACCACCTAAGCACCATTGTGGGACCATTGTGGCTTAGTTTGGTTCTAATTGGACTAGTAGTTTCTGAGAAGAGGATCTTTGAATGTATATTGCATAGGGTTCAATGTTAAAACTATGTTCCCGCTGGCGGCCATCTTTGATGAGGTATGGACCTGCCAGATACCTTTTCAGGAAGGGACCATGTAAGGGCGATTGTGACTTAGTTTGGTTATAATTGGACTGGTAGTTTCTGAGAAGATCTTTGAATGTCTTTTCCATAGGGTCCAATGTTAAAACTATGTTCCCCGCTGGCGGCCATCTTGGATGAGGTACAGACCTGCCGGATACCTATTTTGGGTCGGACTATCTAAGGACCATTGTGGCTTAGTTTAGTTTTAATTGGACAAGTAATTTCTGAGAAGAAGATCTTTGAATGTCTTTCCTTAGGATCCAATGTTAAAACTATGTTCCCCGCTGGCGGCCATCTTGGATGAGGTACGGACCTGCCGGATACCTTTTTTTGAAGGGAACATCTAAGACCTTTGTGACTAAGTTTAGTTATAATTAGACCAGGAGTTTCTGAGAAGAAGATCTTTGAATGTCTTTCCCATAGGGTCCAATGTTAAAACTATGTTCCCGCTGGCGGCCATCTTGGATTAGGTACGGACCTGCCGGATACCTTTCTTAGAAGGGACCATCTAAGGACCATTGTGACTAAGTCTGGTAATAACTGGACTGGAAGTTTCTGGGAAGAAGATGTCTTTCCTATAGGGTCCAATGTTAAAACTATGTTCCCCGCTGGCGGCCATCTTGGATTAGGTACGGACCTGCCGGATACCTTTTTAGAAGGGACCATCTAAGGACCATTGTGGACCAAGTTTGGTTATAACTGGACTGGTAGTTTCTGAGAAGATCTTTGAATGTCTTTGTCATAGGGTCCAATGTTAAAACTACGTTCCCCGCTTGCGGACATCTTGGATGAGGTACGGACCTGCCGGATACCTTTTTTGGAAGGGACCATCTAAGGACCATTGTGACTAAGATGGATATAATTGGACTGGTAGTTTCTGAGAAGAAGATCTTTGTATGTCTTTCCTATAGGGTTCAATGTTAAAACTGTGTTCCCCGCTGGCGGCCATCTTGGATTAGGTACGGACCTGTCGGATACCTTTTTAAAGGGGACCACCCAAGGACTATTGTGACCAAGTTTGGTTCCAATTAGCCCAGTGGTTTCAGAGAAGAAGATCTTTGAATGAAAAGTTTACGACGGACGACGGACGCCAAGTGATGGCAAAAGCTCACCCTGGCATAGCCAGCTGAGCTAATAAGACGGAATTTTTTGAAGCCTTGATTAAAGATAAGACGGTCCTGAGATAACTATACGTAATGAGAAAGTCTGCATAATTGGTGCTAGCTCTCGCGTAGGGAACCAACTTTGAACAATACATTTCGTAAGCAGAAGTTAGAATATTACTGTCCATGCTAGCGAAATTGATCATTCTTTTGTCGTAAATACTGGGATGACCGTTTTCGTCAAATTTGAGATGACAGTCCAAAAAGAATAGATCTGGCGGTTTCTGTTGTTTCTTTCCTCCCTTATTCTGGAGGATACATTTATGGAATTCATTTAGCAAAAGATACCTGATAAATGGAAATAACATCATGAATGTATCTATAGTTGTAGCATCTTTTATTTTATTAGCTTTTACGAGTTCCTGAGGATATTTAGTCTCATAGGCGTATACGAACAGGTGTGTTTTGTTCCCAAATAAATATTTATATAACGTCGAATCGATTTCATATACTACAGCTTTGTACAACTTATTCTGTTATTTATTGTTAATTAAGCTGCCCAAAGACAGTTACTGATAGTATTAATGCCAGCCGATTTCGAGGGCTTCATCGCTGTCGCAGTCAATACCACGGTCCGGTCTTACGTGCAATCTATGCAATTTATCATTGCCATTTTGTTTATTTCATTAAGGATCAATATATTTGAAATATATTTATTTCCGTACTTTAAATTATTACTAATTCAGGAGCCTGACATGATACTGGCATGGTAGATGTGGCTAATTATATACAATAGTGAGGAGAAATTATCGTGAAATAAAGACTGCCAGCGGGAGAGTGGTATTGACTGAGATTGTTATAATGACCGAGCCTTAGGTGATAGGTGAGGTCACTATCTACATCGAAGTCAATACCACTGTAGTCTAAATTTCACGACATTTTTTTCATTGACTAATTTATTTTTATTTCATTGAGGAAATCATTAAATTTTTTACATCCTGCCATCAAATGACATGTAAATATTTATATGGTTTTGTTGGCTGATGAATGTTATTCCTACAATACATTTCAATATTTATTATTAACAAAACTAGAGAGACAATTGTAGTTTAAGCATTGACTAAATCTACTTATCAACCGTTTAAAATAGCTATAATGAAATTATCATATACATTGTATTATATTGGATGATAATGACCAGGGTGGAAATATTAAAAAGAAAGGAAATGGGGTAAATGTCAAGGAGGCAACATCCCCTCTCCAGGTTAAAACAAACAAAAAAGTATCTAGGGATCACCCTGCGGTCTTCAACACAGTGAGGAACCTCACACCATATAGCAAGCCCTGAATGGCCCCCAAAATAGTTCATTTTAAACTGATATGAAATAACTCAACTTAAAGCCACTCCCACATAGCCTTATTTTAAGTTCAGATTCATGATGAGGATGATATTTGCCGATAGCAAATTAATAATTGACAGTTTACAAAAAGAACAGATTGCAGAAAATTCTGATATGACTTGTATTACCTGCTTTGTATTTGCGATGAACCATTTGAACATTATCTTTTAAAAACATTATCCCAGAACACATGTGTACGAAGTTATATGAATTTCGCTAATAAGATGTGATAGGATAATTTTATAGCAAAATGTTTTGGAACATTGTTTTTGAATGAATAATTTATTGAAAATTAAAATTTATCGCCCTGTCAGCACTATTTTGAGCTATATTAGGATGAAAACGACTTAATCAAATCAAAATGAAAATATGCATAGATGACAAGATTTAATTGACACGGGAAAGGGGCGACATGGGAAGGGACAGGAAATTAAGCCTTCTGTCAGGTTGCTGTTTTATCGAGCAAAGTAGAAGGAGCATAATACTACATCCTGTATAGACAAGGTTTTCCCAGCAGGTTACCACCAACAGGGGATACTAATGACAGAAAGTAATTACTAAACCACAGCAAGTAATAAGAAAGTGACAACATGTAAACAAATATCTACATCATAAGACAGCTGTGGCGTTCCATAGAGACTCCCGACAACTTTGTACACGGTTAATCGAATGATTTTTTTTACAAATATATTATTATTAAAAATTTTCATTTGCAAATCATGACTAAAAACTTTTTTTGTTTTGTTAAATTGTTAGGCTTCTTATAACCCTTGACCCTTTCGATCCTTGACTCGTTAACTTAAATGACAATCAAATCGACTTGCATTTCTAAAATCACGAGTTTTCTTTTGGTGATTGGTACTACTAGTATCCAGTTTCCCCAGCTTATGGAGTACAACTGTCACAGTTTTCACTACACCCGTATCACTGGTGTATTTTCTCAATATTTCGAGGTATAAGCTATATTTTTGTTAGTGCCCTAATAAATGTATTTATTTTTTTTTCGGGAAGATAAAGAAAGAATTAATCATACCGTTTCACGATTTTGCTGTGTACCCGAGGAAAAGATAAAAAAAATAGAAATACAATACCAGAAATTACAAAGTACAAACCAGAAATACTTACCAAAAACAGTGGAAGGTGAAATAAATAAAACGAATAAAACAATCCCAAATATCTTCATAATTATTCTGTTATTTCAGCAAAATTATTTTTCAACATATATCTGAAGTTTTGGTTTTGTATGAATATTTTATATTTATTATCTATTTGATCATAGTTTCATTCATTTCAATGTTTCACAATATTAATATTTGTTCGATACCAGCTTTCAAAGAAATACAATACCCTTTCAAAACTAAAGTAAAGACGCAAAATCTTAATCAAAATTTTGCCTTTACAAAAACAAGAATTGTCAGAAAACGTAAATGAACTATTTTGACATAAGAATTATAATTATATATCTCAACATTTTCAATAGATTTAATGTTAACAAGTTCTACAAAACGTACAAAACCTTTATCTAGTAGAATAATGTACAGATCTATGTATTGTATGTGAAATTGGATTTTGTTTACTTATAAAACTTGTTCATAATAAATTGTTATATACTTTTTATAAAGCAGAGTCATTCAGATAAAACACAAATATTAAATATTAGAATGTGACACATCAAATAAATCGACAAAAGTACATTTGTGTTATGTGAAATAATAGGGGATAAATATTATGAAATTGTCAAAAATTTAAATAAACAATAACATTTTATATTTTCTGTGTACATTGGTAAATGTAGATCTGTACGTCCTGACAATATAAATTGTAATTCTACATAAAATAGAACTTTGCGAATGAAATGAAATAATAAAAATTTGCAACGAGGTATACTTTAAATATTCATTGATTTTCATGTTAAAACAAAACATACCCAGATGGATTTTGTCCTCGAAAAACGGTCCCTCCCCGCCTCTCTCAAAAAAGAATTTATCATTTCCGAAAAGAAGGAGGTTCCAACCTACATCATTATGTTCCGTTCTTTTTAAAAGCTATACGTATTATTATTTTCCGGCCTTTTTACAAAATTATGCTCGAAATTTAGAAAAACTATCCAACAAAGGGGGATTTAATGCCCTGTTCTCCTTTCCTTTGTCATTCGCCAATGAATATCAACTAAGGATGTAGAGGAATACATGTACCTTTTATGACAGGATAACTGGATTTTTCCAAAATTGTATTGATATTCCTTTGAATACAATCTGTATTTCGCATTGTAATTGTTTGTTTACGGAAATAGCACTAAAGGTTGGTGTAGGACCCTTAAATGTAAAAACGGTCATAAATGTAAAAACGGTCATAAATGTAAAAAAATCTTACTCTAAATGTAAAACTTACGCTAAATGTAAAACCTGTTGTTATAAATGTAAAAATCAACTTGTCATAAATGTAAAAAAATATTCCGCTAAATGTAAAAACTTTTCTTTTACCATAAATGTAAAAAAATAATTCCGCTAAATGTAAAAACTTTTTTGATGATATTATTTCTTGGTTATTAGTCCCTTACCGGTTACGCTGAAGGGGACTATAGGTTCGACTCCGTTAGTCCGTCAGTCTGTCAGTCCGTTCTTTGTTCGAATCATCGAAACTTTTAAAAATAATTTTCGAATAAAAAGTGTTTGATGAAATGAGCAATGAAAGAATATAGAGTATATATAAATATAATTTATATGTAAAATTGCCATAATTTAACATATGTGGTCTCCGTAGAACGACCGTTCTTTGAGAAGGACAAAGATATAATTGGACAGATCATCGTGAATTTAACAAAACAAATTTGAAACTTTTCAAGGTGATTCATATGAACTGTCTGGTAATAGTAAAAGTGCGCGGCACCCCCCGTTACAGGAATGAAATTCAATGACA